>JAVJIF010016600.1:0-87500 GCA_038442645.1 Agave tequilana
ATGGTTTGCAAGACATCAGAGAAAAACAATAAAAGAAGACAAGAATAGAAGAAATAAACAAGAAAACAAGAATAACAAAAAAAAAAAACAAACCTTGAGTAGATTTTATTAACAATGGAAGAAAAGTATGACTTACATCGATGTCACCTCAGTACAAGCATGAACTCCTTCCCCATGAAAGCATCCTCCACTCTCAGTTACATAAAAAAAATAAGTTACAAAAGGAAAATAAAAACCTAAACTACAACTAACCTAAAACCCTAGGTTTTGCTCTGTACTGCGCTGTGTGTTCTCTCTGTTGCGTCTACAGGGGTATTTATAGGTGCAGAAGGAAGTAGAGTCCCAGTACGATTCCTTCACGAAAACTGTAACTTGATCTCATCCAGATTGTCGCGGAAACGCGGCTTGGGCAGCGTTTCCGCGGCCTTAGCTGTGTCCCTGGCCACGCGCTTTCGCGCGTGGCCTCCTCTGGTCCGTCCATCTGGTTTATCCTTCTAGAAGATGTATCTCGACTCTTTATTTTGAATTTTCGGGATAACTTGGGAAGCAAGTTACCCTAAATTCAAATCTCTTCCAAAACGAATTTCATCATTGCACTCTCTTTCTTTGGCTTTTATCCTCATCCTGCAAGTATTTAGGGTTGAATAGAAGTCTATCCTTCCCTCTTCTTTGGTATTTGCAACTATTGCCCTTAGTAATTGCAACTTTGGCATTGATAATTGCAACTTTTGCATTGGCTTGAATATAGTTTTTGGGCTTCTTTTAAGGCTTTATTCTTTATTTTATTTCTCAAGGCCTGCACACAATAAATAATAAAATATTAGGAAATGTGCAGAATTATAGAATAAATATGAAAATGTGATAGTAAATGTATTAGAAAATATGCACTTTTTACTACCTATCACACCCCCACACTTATCTTTTTGCTCGTCCTCGAGTAAAAATTAAAAAGAAAAAAGAAAAACTAAGCTAGCTAACTTATTTTCGTAGGAATCACGATTGCACTTAGCACGTGCAACAAGCCGTTAAACCCCTAGGTTACCCTAAAGGACGAGTGTTGTCTCGTGAGGTTTTCAGCGGATTACACTCACAAAATCCATAAAAAGAAAAATATTTGAAATACGTTTGAAGAGACTAAGTAATCTATAAGTTTTTAGGATCCTCATTTTTATTCATTCTTAAACTTAGTCTTTATATAGTAAATTGTTTTCTTTTTTAGGTAAGGGTCAAAATTGAATTTTTGTATAGTCTTTTTCGTTACCAAAAATCATATGCATCCTTATGAATTTTTACTAGGAATTCCTTAACTTGGACTCTCATGCCTCTTTATTATATATATATATATATATATATATATATATATATATATATATATATATATTATATGTATAAATCATCTAATTTTCTTTCGTGTAAGCATCAAGGCTTCTTGAGGCCCTCATACCTAACTAATTGACTATTAGATGTGTTAATACATATATAATATTTTTTTTAGTTTTCTTAGGCTTTCTAATCCACCCATGTAGCGAACTTAAAGTCGGTGGCTCCCAAACCGGTCGGTTTTAGGGCACCGGGTGAGAAAACACCCCTCGGACTCAAATTCGAGTGAACTAGGCCAAAAACTAAGGACACTTATTTGTAAACTCACCTTTAGGCGTGAATACTTATGCTTCTTGAGGCACATGTATCCAGCTTAATTAGTGATTTTTTTTAATTAATTCTTTTTTATATGAGGCACAAGGGTCTTTGTCTTAGAATCCTAGATATGCATTAGGTATGCACATTTCATTCAGGTAAAAATCAAGACTAATTACTTATTCAATTTCTCCTCCTATGCCTAAAATTTAAACAATTTATTTATTTTGACCAAGTTTTTAGAAATCCTAATCATGATTTTCCTAATTCTTAAGATTAACTTAGATTTCTTTCAAAAGATAAGTCAAAATATTGTCCTTTTTATAAGTTTTTTTTATTAGCAGATTTTTGTTAGTTTCTACCTATGTTAGTATGTTACTAAAGCCTCCCCCCATACTTATCTCATGCATTGTCCTCAATGTATGAATGTATGCATGAAAAAGAAGAAGGGAAGGCAGAAGTTACCTCAAGGTGGTTGTTCCGGTGGTCGTCTAATTGGGCCAAGCGTTGCTACCCAATCAAGATAATGTAGTATTTGGAGGAACCCACCAAAAATTTCTCTTGTATAACCCACTAAAATGTATGTATTATCATTTTTTAACAATTCCACCCCATCAAATTTCCAAATTTCATAATTATATTCAGAGTCAATTGTGTCAACCGCCTTGTCCCAAAATGGAGTGTGAAAAGATGGAATGATTGACTTGGATGTTATAAGTACGGAAACGAATACCGACTCAGGAAAGAAACTTAAATCAAGCAATGGTTCAGGAGTCAGGCTAGGTTCAAGAAGTGGGTCCAAATCAATAAGTTGAAACTCAAGTCCACAATCATCTTCCCACAATGGAATGTGACTCAATATTGGTGATTCAAGTTCAGGAATGATAGGTGTGGGAATCAAAATTGACTCTAAAAGATTACCTAAGTTGGGTAACAAAACAGGAGTCAATAATGATTCGGGAATTTGAACTTGATCACAGATTTGAGAATCTACGTCACATATCTCATTGAGTTCAATATCATAAAAATGAGAACTTGCCAATTTGTCCATGGGACTTTCAAAATTATAAATTGGTCAAGTTCAATATGATCATCAAAAATGGGTGATTCAATTTCATGATGAATTGGCACATGATCCAATGTTGACTCGGGAAAAGTGAAATCAGGTGGAGACACCGGAGTCATTATTGAATCAGGAAGTAAAATTGAATCACCAAGTTGGGGATCAGGATCATATTCATGCTCAAGTTCTATTTCAGGAAAGGAATAACTTGCCAAACTATCAAAAACTGGAGTTTTGACAAGTTCAAATGATGGTACTGAAGTAGAATTTTGCTGTCCAAAACAACGTGGCTCGTCGGCTCTAACAGAATGATTAGCGATATCAGAATTGGCCGAACGGTGAGAACGTAAAGATTGAACCATCATATCTATTTCATGATCACGAGCTAATCTAGCTTGAGTCATGGCTTCAAGCATCTTTTCATAGTCAATTGGTGCATCATTTTGTGATTGGACTTGAAAAGAGGAAGTGGTGTTGGGACAATGGTGATGAAGTTGTGAGTCGGTGGACTCACGCATCATCATGTCTAAGATTGATGGTAATTGTTGCTTGGACTCATGCATACTCATCATTTCCAAGATAGATGGTTTTCTATTTTGAATGGGTGGATCTGAGTATGAATCTTGGGAATATTGTGGACAAGGTGGATACGGAGGACAAGGTGGCGGAACATTAGACTCGGGGGAAGCGAAACCCCATGAACTCTGTGAAGAGTTGAAAGTGGTATGAAAATTATGGTCATAAGATGGGGGGCATGGGTTATATTCATTCGGATAAGACCATTCTGGCACACTAGGTTGGTCAAAGTTATGATATGCCGGGTTGGTAATATCCGAAAAGAGGATGGTGTGTAATATGGATTAAAATTGGAAAAATTATTATTATATGTCATATCACACAAACACAAACAAAAGAAAAGAAACAAACAAAAAGAAAAAAATTCTAACCTAAGTTAGGGTAGACCTATGACCTAGACGACTCCTAACTGGTTAGACTGTCCACGGGAGGTAGGGTGCAGACTTTGACCACAAGTTAATCAGCCAGGTCAGGGTAAGATTGGTGGGAGGTTTTCTGTCAAAAACGTTTCTTAATTAAATAACCACCAATCTTCGGGCTTTCGGCCCTCAATCCCCTTCCTAGACACTGATTTGGCAGGAGTCAATTTTTAATACCGTTCCCCCTTAGGATAATCTCCTAATTAAGTCCGAGAAGTCCCTAGGGCCAACGTCTAGTCAATTTTTATTTAGGGTTAGGGTTGTGAGTGCTTGGAATATGATTTTTGGGCAAGGAAGGGTGATTAAATCCCCACCTATCTTGTTATGGGCTAGTGCCCTTAAGATAAGTTTGTGCAAGTGTACAAGATATGTAAATAAGATTCACTCAAAGTAATGAAAATCAACCAAGAGATGAGTCCTATTCTACATGCAATGCGTACGTACCTTACTCCAGCACTCTTCAACAGTAAAAATAAATGAATTGAAAAGACACGTGCCTAAAATGCAAACGTCTGATCAATTTTTTATCTTTTTCAACAAGTATTTTACTGTTGGGTTATTAGCAGTGTACAGGTTTATCACAGAACAAATTGTAACAGAGCAATAAATTAGATTTGTAACGTTCATCAACCTGCAAAAAACAGGGTGAGTAGTGAACTACTCAGGCCGCGGAAACTCGGCTTTTGCCGCGGAACCGCGGCTCTGTAGTAGGCCATGTTGCTCTGCCTTCGAGGGCAGAGGCACAGAGTTGCTATATGTCCTTGCTGCTATTAGTTTTCCTGTTCTCCAAACCTGCAAATAGAAAGGATAAAAGAATAATTAGTTTTTTTTATTAGAGAATACTTACCGTCCCTCCCGGCAACGGCGCCAAAATTTTGATTGAGATTTTCCTGCACACAAAATATAATATATCAGATTTAAGAGTAAAGATGTGCAAGGTGCTCAATTCTAATCCGCTGTAGCAATGGCTATGCGGGTCGTGATCCTCAAGGAGGGACTAGCGATGGAAGCTTGTTTAGCAAGTTCTCTAAAAATTTCTTCTTTTAGTTATTAAAAGGAAAATAAGGAAATAGTGGTTAAAGTTAGGTTAGGAAGAAAGCGGTAGGTTAAGAAGATGGAGAAATAAAAGCGATATTTACAATGAGTTGGGAAAGAAAGAGTTGAAGTGTTGGTGATTTAATCTACAAAAATAAAAGAAAGAAAGAAAATAAAAGAAACACTTACCTACCTCTTCTGCCCTGCTTACCTTTGATCCGTTGCAACGACTTACCTCGTCTTTGAGGGCATTCAAGTATGGCGTATAGGATCTTCCCCCTTCTCGATCTACACTACGAAAAGAAAAGACAAACTATACTAGTAAGAGAAGGCTTGTTCATCACCATAGGCCATCAAGGGCACTTCTTCGGCTAAGCAGTCTCGAAGCGATCAAATCTCATGGTTTGCAAGACATCAGAGAAAAACAATAAAAGAAGACAAGAATAGAAGAAATAAACAAGAAAACAAGAATAACAAAAAAAAAACAAACCTTGAGTAGATTTTATTAACAATGGAAGAAAAGTATGACTTACACCGATGTCACCTCAGTACAAACATGAACTCCTTCCTCCATGAAAGTATCCTCCACTCTCAGTTGCATAAAAAAATAAGTTACAAAAAGGAAAATAAAACCTAAACTACAACTAGCCTAAAAACCCTAGGTTTTGCTCTGTACTGCGCTGTGTGTTCTCTCTGTTGTGTCTGCAGGGGTATTTATAGGTGCAGAAGGAAGTAGAGTCCCAGTACGATTCTTTCATGAAAACTGTAACTTGATCTCATCCAGATTGCCGTGGAAACGCGGCTTGGGCCTCGTTTCTGCGGCCTTAGCTGTGTCCCTGGCCACGCGCGATTGGTCCGTCCATCTGGGTTTATCCTTCTAGAAGATGTATCTCGACTCTTTATTTTGAATTTCCGGGATAACTTGGGAAGCAAGTTACCCTAGATTCAAATCTCTTTCAAAACGAATTTCATCCTCGCACTCTCTTTCTTTGGCTTTTATCCTCATCCTGCAAGTATTTAGGGTTGAATAGAAGTCTATCCTTCCCTCTTCTTTTGGTATTTGCACCTATTGCCCTTAGTAATTGCAACTTTGACATTTGATAATTGCAACTTTTGCATTGGGCTTGAATATGGGCTTTTGGGCTTCTTTAAGGCTTTATTCTTTTATTTTTATTTCTCAAGGCCTGCACACAATAAATAATAAAATATTAGTAAATGTGCAGAATGTAAAAGAGAGAGTTAGAGAAAGTGGATTAAACGTAAACACCGAGATATGTTTCGAGGTTCGAGCACACAACTCTACGTCCCCGCCTTCACACAGAAGGATTTCCACTAACTCGTCCACACAGAACTTCCCACACAGGGAATCTCCACTGAGGATTTGGGGCAAATACAATCGGGAGTACACAACTCCTCTCTCCGACAAATACAACCTCTACACTTAGAGGCAAGACACTAAGCCTACACAATATCAACCTCACAAATGAGGGATAGGCACAAAGCCACTCAAAAAATAATCACCTCACACTTGAGGGATTCCAACTCAATCTCCACCTCTCACTAGAGGGAGCCAAATACCACTTCCACAATCACCTCACACTTAAGGGATATCAACTCATTCACCTCACACTAGAGAGATATTACAAAGATGGAAGGTTTACAACTAGGTGGTCTAACAACCACAAACCAATTTTCTCACTAAAATAAAGATCTTATAGATAGGATAGAATGATAAGCTCAAGTGTGAGAAATAAAGAGTTTGGAAATCAAAATCACAAAGAAAAACTCTTGGGGAAACTTATAGAATGAATGTAAAGTGAAGATCAAAATAATCCCAAAGACTTTCTTTTTCTTTGAATTTTCCAACCCTTTTAAAACAAAATAAAGATGAAATCTTTAGGCTTAAAAACTCTTTTGAAAACTAGTGTTAAAACACTTGAGAAGATGAAAATTTTGCTCTTGAAAATTCTTATGGAAAACAACCGAGAATGGGTATTTATACCCTCATTTCAAATCTGCCCGTTGGCAGCTGAAAAGGGCCAGATTGCCCTTCCGGTCGACCGGCCAACAGTCAAAATTTTGACGTTGAGCCAACAGTCGACCGTCCCCAGATCCAGAGAGCACGGCTCTCTGCCCGGTCCACCGGAGCTGGATACAGAGAGCAGAGCTCTCTGGACGGTCGACCGTCCCGGTCAACCGGCCCCCGGTCGAAAGCTGGCGTGCACGCTTGTGCACGTCGGTTGACCGCACCGGTCAACCGACTACTGCTGCGGTCGACCGCTCCGGTCGACCGGCAGTAAGCCAGTCAGCAAATTTTGGGTCTAAGAAACTTAGGTTTTATTATCAATTAAATCCCATAAAATCACATAAATTTCACAAAAATCAGTTTTTATTATATCTTTGAAATACAAACATGTTTGAGTAAAAATCAAATCATGTTACAAACATTTTGAACTATTTTTATGACATAAAAAATTGCCTTAACCAATTCTATATTTTCCAAAATAGAATTTTTGAAATGAAAATCCGATTTTTTTCAAAATACATGTAAATACAAAAACATGATATTTAAACAACTTTGAAGCATATAGTATATGGATAGAATCCAATATACATGAAAGGTATTATATCTATGTTTTGACATTAAATCCAAAAATAGGTTTTGTCTAAATACAAACTCCAAATACATGAATAGTATATCAAAATAAGTTTTTCTAAGTATATGAAGCATAGATGTATATAGATCAAATCTAATATACATTAAACCATGTAAACTTATTTTGATTCTATCTATTCATGAAAACTAAGATCGGTTAAATCGAAAACCAAAACCAATAACATGAAACTTGTGTGTTGTGAACTTGAGCATATCACACTATCTAATCTTTACAATGGATCTAATTTAAATCTTAATTAAACAAATCGAAGTCTTCTTGTAGAACGTCATCTCCAAGTTGTTTCAATCCAAACGTGATTCCCCGAGCTTGACTCCAACCGAGTACTAGATAAGAACTTTGACGCTCGAGCTCTTGAATCACCATGTGAAAGCTCCAAAACATCTTTGTTGAAGCTAATCACCTACTAATATCTTGGTTAAATATCTGAAACTGAATATCACAAGATTATTAGTAAACTATAACTACATGAGTTAATCATCATCAAAACTAGAGTGAAAGGCCTCTGGGTCAACAATCTCCTCCTTTTTGATGATGACAAAACTCATGGAGTTATATATGCATGGATTAAAGTTAAGCTTCAAAGAAGCTCTCTCTTAACTCATACGTAGCAATAAACAATAAAGATATGCAATGAATGCTAAACATGAATATGCATAAACATGCATAAAATAACGAAATAAACATGCTCTTGATACCAAATTTTAAAATAAACATGTTCTTAAATAATTGCTCTTGATATCAATAAAAATTTTAATAAAACCTATTGATACTAACAAAACAAAACAACAAAATATGTTCTTGATACTAATATTCATACTCTTGATACCAATATCAACAAAACATAAAACACATGTTTTTAATATAGACTTTGATATTCAACAAAACATAAAACACATATTTTTAATATAAACTTAAATAAACATGCATATATACTAAACATGCATAAATACTAAAATACATCTCCCCTTTTTGTCAATTATCAACAAAGGGTTAAAGTAAACAATAAAACAATGTTCTCCCCTTTTTGTCCGAAACAAAAATCAACAAGGGGTGAAATCAAATCAAAACATTATGATACCAATTAAAAAAATATATCAATTTAGTGCAAAGGTACACATAGAAACATTATGATACCAAAGGATGATACCAATTGAAAATAAACAAAACATTTTAAAGAAACCAACAAAAATTTTGATATCAATTGAAAGATATAAACATAAAGATAATCTTAATACCAATTGTAAAAATTAGTACCAACTGAAAATATTTTACACTTTTGATACCAAATGAAAAACATAAACCAATATTTTTGGTTAAACACTAAACTCATTTTACAATAGAGATACCAAATAGAGAATAATATCTATTTAATATTTTTAATACTAATATTAAAATGAAACATAGACCAATTGAAATAATTTTCATTAGGAGCGTATGTTACCAAATTAAAAAATTAATATCATTTTTCAATCATTTTTCAACATAAAGTGTGGGAGTAAGATACCAAATGTAAACAAAACTAATTGAAAGGTGAAATATGAATTTTCTCCCCCTTTAGGAAATACCAAACAAAATGATGCATAAGCTTGTATAAGATACCAATTGAAAAATAATCAATTGAAATATAATTGTCATTTAAGGAATCAAGCTTAGCATGAGCAAAATTTGTGCTCAAAGATATAGAGATATAGTAAGCACAAATAAAATACATATATATGTATGGAAAATTAAATACCAATCGAAATTGATACTATTTGAAGTGTAAGCATACATATATAAAAAATATGAGTATACAAGATAAATGAATGTTAATTGTGATACCAATTGAGAAGATACAATGATATCAATTGAAAACAAAATAAGAATCAAGTGTATAACTCATACTTGCTACCACTCATTTCATGCACATGTTTTAATAGATTTTCAATAATGAGCATACAAGGTATGGTCGCCCAACCAACCGCCCTTGGGATGGTGGGGTTTTCAAAAATAAGTTTAAAGATAATATAACATGTTTGAAAACTCTACCATATGAAGAATAACACAACTAGTTTAATGATAAACTTGTAAACCAGTACGAAATCCTTCAAGTAAGGAATAAAACAAAAATATATTTCATAAAAAACATATAAGTCACATGATCATCAACACTCAAAAAAACTATAAGGCACGAATCATACTCATGAAAACAAAATCATGAGAAAACTTTAAGTAAAGTGAGTGTATAAGAGTTATGTGAAATACATCATCATGAAAAAAGCAATCAAGCTCAATATGAAATTCCTTAAAACATGAAACACAAGAAAATCTAATTTTCATCAAAATAATTTAATCTTCAAGGCATATGTATGTTTTGTACAAACTAGAGCATACATACATATCCAAACATGAACGAGTCCACAAAAGTATATGCATGAAGACAATTGGCTCAGGGATGTATATGTATAACTATTAGTTTAGACAAAATAGACATATACATGAAGTTTAATATAAATATGAAAAACATGTCAAAAATATGGGATACAAGTCAAAATGTATGAATCATCAAAACTAGACTATACTAGTACATCTAATGAGTACAAATGAGCATTCAAGCAAAAATATAATAATCTAGTTGTGACTCACTAGTTGTACAAGTATATATCTAAGTTTTAATGAAAACTAACATCTAAACATGTAATTAAAACATGAAGCATAGAAATCAAAACAAAACTTATATGATCATTATGGTAAATGCACATGTGTTTGAATTAGGACATACACATTAGTTAAACTAAAGTGAGAACACTAAATATAAATCCATATAAACATGGGTGTCTCAAATACTAATTATGTATATGACTGATCTAAATATCATGGCATTTAATCATAATAATCAAGAAACATCAAAACATGCTAAAATCAATGATATGAAAAGTATGTAAACATAAATGAGGAGTAAGAGATCGTTACCAAAACCAATAGGACACATCTCCATATCTCCAAACCATGGTGGTCCTTCCACCAAACTCCCCTTGAAAGTGATGCATCCAAATAGTCCTCTTTAAGCTTGGAACGCATCCACCTCAAGGCACCATCACTCTCACGTCATGTGAGAGCCCACACCTACATCAAATGAAATAGGAGTGGTCTTTGGTACCCATACTCTTTTGGGTCCATGGGGGTTAGCTCCTTTCCTAACCCAAACAAATTTATTTGCTAAATTAGAATCATGTATCCTATCATAACAAATTTAGCAAGGTGACCCTTACGTCCACAATATGTACAAGTGTACACATGAGCATACAAAATGTGATGGGTGTGAACGTGAGAAGCATGTATATGTCATGGTTTGTGTGCATGCATAGGAGGAACATGCTTCTTACGAAACATAAATTCCAAACGTGTATAGTTCATGGCACAATGGCTCAAAGTGGAGCCCAAACATTCAACATTCTTCTTTAATAAATTTATATCATTTTCAATGTTTGAAGAAGTGAAGTATGCAATAGGTGAGTTAGAAGATGGAGCTACACTAGCATGGCAAACATGTAGTCCATATCATTTTTCAAAGCAATATTTTTCTTAGAAACCAAATCTAATTGTTTTGAAATAGAAATAATTTTGTTTTTCAAAGAATCATTTTCTTTTGCAACGAAATCAAGTTTTGAAGTTAAAGTCTCATTTTTCTTCAAAACATTTTCATAATCATTTTTATTTTTCAAAATCTTGTTTTCATTTAGGGAAAGATCAAGTTGGGATTTAAGTAAGTCACGTTAACTTGAAATCTCATCCCTCTCTTGCAAAACAACATCAAGGTTAGAAGACAAGTTTTTGTTTTCTTCTTTAAAGCAAAACTTTTCTTTTTTAAAAGATTATATTTTTCTAACAATTTTTTACAAACAATTGAAAGTTCTTCATTCAAAGCATCGACATCAATATGATCATCGCGGAAGAACTCGCACAATCATCTAGTTGGGATTCTGAATACACCTCAAGGGAGTCATTCCCTTAGACCATATAGCAATGTTGTTCGGATTCTTCTCTACTAGATTCCTTCTCCATAATGGTTGGCGTTTGAAGCTTGGAGGAGGTCAACGTGTTCCACACTGCAAAGGCGGAATCACAATTAGAAACCATAGAAAGATATTCTTTATTAAGCATGCTTCTAAGTGCCATTAGGGCTTATGCATTGGCCTCTATATGCTTGCTATTACCAAGATAGGATTTCTTGGAAGCGGCAAGGAAAACATGCAAGCCTAGGTTTTTAGGTACATGGACATCCTAGCCTTCCAAACAACAATGTTGGAAGTATCAAACATAGGTGAGGTCATGAAGTCATGAGTTGTGTGTAAACAATAATATGTGCAAAAACAAATCTAGATTAGCAATACCAAGATCACACTCCTAGGTGGTCAAACTTAATATTAGGAGCGTAGGCTCTGATACTAATTTAAAATACACGTAGAGGGGGGTGAATAGGTATATTGCTAATCTAATGATCAATAATGTGGAATTAAAAACTTAATGCAACACACTTAGTGTAACCAACGAGTGTAGCCGAATTCCCGGTGAAGGGCTCTGGACTAACTTCTTTGAATTCCTCTAAATGAGAGTTGAGGTGCTATATAAATCTCTCTTGGTTAAACACAAGTATGGGCACACACAAACAACACAAGCATGTATATGATACGACAATATGATGCAATGCACAATGTAAGAGAGAGAGTTAGAGAAAGTGGACACAACTCCACACAGGGAATCTCCACTGAGGATTTGGGGCAAATACAATCGGGAGTACACAACTCTCTCTAACAAATACAACCTCTACACTTAGAGGCAAGACACTAAGCCTACACAATATCAACCTCACAAATGAGGGATAGGCACAAAGCCACTCAAAAAACAATCACCTCACACTTGAGGGATTCCAACTCAATCTCCACCTCTCACTAGAGGGAGCCAAATACCACTTCCACAATCACCTCACACTTGAGGGATATCAACTCAATCACCTCTCACTAGAGGGATATCACAAAGATGGAAGGTTTACAACTAGGTGGTCTAACAATCACAAACCAATTTTCTCACTAAAATAAAGATCCTATAGATATGATAGAATGATAAGCTCAAGTGTGAGAATAAAGAGTTTGAAAATCAAAATCACGAAGAAAAACTCTTGGGAAAACTTCTAGAATGAATGTAAAGTGAAGATCAAAAATAATCTCAAAGACTTTCTTTTTCTTTGAATTTTCCAACCCTTTTAAAACAAATAAAGATGAAATCTTTAGGCTTAAAACTCTTTTGAAAACTAGTGTTAAAACACTTGAGAAGATGGAAATTTTGCTCTTGAAAATTCTTATTGAAAACAACCAAGAATGGGGTATTTATACCCTCATTTCAAATCTGCCTGTTGGCAGCTAAAAAGGGCCAGATTGCCCTTCCGGTCGACCGGCCAAAGGTCAAAATTTTGACCGTTGAATCCAGCGGTCGACCGTCCCCAGATCCAGAGAGCAACGACTCTCTGGTCGGTCACCGTCCGGTCGACCGGAGCTGGATACAGAGAGCAGACTCTCTGTCCGATCGACCGATCCGGTCGAACGGGGTCATTTCCAGAGAGAGCTCTCTGAACGGTCGACCGTCCTGATCGACCGGCCACCAGCCTAAAGCTCGTGTGCACGCTTGTGCACGTCAGTCGACCGCACCGGTCGACTGACTACTGCTGCGGTCGACCGGTCCCGGTCGACCGACAGTAAGCCAGTCAGCAAATTTTGGGACTAAGAAACTTAGGTTTTTATTATCAAATAAATCCCATAAAATCACATAAATTTCACAAAAATCAGTTCATGTTATATCTTTAAAATACAAACACGTTTGAGTAAAAATCAAATCATGTTACAAACATTTTGAACCATTTTTGTGACATGAAAAATTTGCCTTAAACCAAATTTTGTATTTTCCAAAAATAAAATTTTTGAAATGGAAATCCGATTTTTTTCAAATACATGTAAATACAAAAACATGATATTTAAACAACTTTGAAGCATATAGTATATGGATAGAATCCAATATACATGAAAGGTATTATATCTATGTTTTTGACATTAAATCCAAAAATAGGTTTTGTCTAAATACAAAACTCCAAACACATGAATAGTATATCAAAATAAGTTTTTCTAAGTATGTGAAATATAGATGTATATAGATCAAATCTAATATACATTAAACCATGTAAACTTGTTTTGATTCTATCTATTCATGAAAACTAAGATCGGTTAAACCGAAACCAAAACCAATAAACATGAAACTTGTGTGTTGTGAACTTGAGCATATCACACTATCTAATCTTTACAATGAATCTAAATTAAATCTTAACTAAACAAACCGAAGCCTTCTTGTAGAACGCTGTCTCCAAGTTGACTTGATCCAACGTGATTCCCCGAGCTTGACTCCAACCGAGTGCTAGATAAGAACTTTGACGCTCGAGCTCTTGAATCACCATGTGAAAGCTCCAAAACATCTTTGTTGAAGCTAATCACCTACTAATATCTTGGTTAAATATCTGAAACTAAATATCACAAGATTATTAGTAAACTATAACTATATGAGTTAATCATCATCAAAACTAGAGTGGAATGCCTCTGGGCCAACAGAAAATACTTTATATAGAAGATCATAAGCTTCCCTGTGATATCCTTCTGTCTTCAGAGTTTTTGGAACTATTCTTTTACAATCTTTTGTAAGTTTCTCGCTGGTAAATCTCTTTATCATATTAGTATTTACAAATTGAAATAAATTGTAGGAGTCAAGAAAAATACGGTGAAAAATAAAAAAATAGAAAGTAATAAGAAAAGAAAAAACAAAAAAACTGGAAGGAACAAAACCGTAATAAAAAGGCAACTGAGAGAAACTTCAGAAGAAAAATATTCTTAAAAGAATGGACAAGAAAAATAAAATAAAAAGAATAGGTAAAACCAAGAAAATATACGTTAAAAAAACTAAAAATATATAAAAAGTAGAAAAAACTTGAAAAACAAGGGGGAAAGAAAAGAATTGGGAAGGAAAAATAAAGGACGGAAAAAAAAAAAAACTTTAAACAAGGAAAGAAAGAATTTATAAAATAGAAAAGAATCAGAAGTAAAAAATATAAATGAATTTAAATATGAAACTAAAAACTAAACGAAAAAGAAAAAAATCTAGATTGAAGAAGCAATAAGAAAAAACAAAACAAAACCTGTAAAAGAAAGAATAAAATTTAGAATGACATCAGAAAAAGAAAGAAAGATTTTTTTTTTAAAAAAAACTCTATAACTAAAAAAAACTCATAAAAAAGAAACAAAAAGAGTAAAAACACATAACAAAATCAGAATTTTTTACAATCTCTAAAGAAGTTTATGATATTCTTCTGTCTATTATATGAGGCATTTACTTCAAATTGTAGATAAAATATGATAAAAGATCTACCATCAAGAAACTCACAAAAAATTGTAAAAGAATAGTTTAAAAACTATCATCCGTACAGAAGAATATCACAGGGAAGTTTATGTTCTTTTTTTTTAAGGCATTTTCTTTGGACTCCAAATACGAACCTGATAAAAATACTACATACAAAGAATCTAATAAGTAGAATAATATTATAAAGTATAGGCCAATATTTCAAACATATTTGTTGATATTATTAGATTAGGGACCTACACTTTATTTTTACGTATATGAAGTTTCTTTCATTTATTGTTTGATCAATCATTTGTTTCCTTGTAGCTCTTCATTTTTTTTCTTTTTTTTTATTTTCTCCATTTTTCTTGATTTTTTACAATTCTACTCTACATACTCTTAAAATTCTTTTTTTTACATTTCTTCTTTTCAATTCTCTAATTTTCTCATTTGTTTTCTGTTTTATATCAGATTTTTAATTTTTTTAAATTTTTCTTAAGTTATTTTTAAAATATTATTCTACATTTTCTTTCTTTTTTTTCTCCATTTTTTATTTTATTATTCATATTATTTCACTTGTCCTTTGTAGATTTCTTTCTTTCTTCTTTATTGTTTCTATTTCATTATTTCATTATTTTATTATTTTATTCTGATTTTCATATATATTTTTTAGACTCTTCTTTTCCCTTTTAAAGTTTTTTTTTTTTACTTTTTTATTCTTTTCTCATTTCTCATTTCTCTTTCTTTTTTATTCAATATTATTTTCTTCATTTTATTTTGTCTTTTGTTGTAGATATTTATCCTTTTGAAGTTTCTTTCGTTTATTACTTGATTATTCTTTCTTTCTATATTTTTTTAATTAATTTCTTTTTTTTTTATTTTTCTCCATATTTTTCTTGACTTCTTTCAAATTCTGCTATGCCTACTTTTAAAATTCTTTCTTTGCTTTTCGGTCCAATTTTTTTTATTTCCTTCTTATAATTCTATCTTTTTTCATTTGTTTAATTTTTTAATAATCTTTTATTTTATTTTCTTTTTTAGTTTCCATACTTTATTTTTTAGATATTATTGTACATCTTTTCTTTCATTTATTTTTCTAGCTTTTTTTAATTTATCATTCCTTATTCTTTCACATATTTGCTTTAAGATTATTTATTTCTTTTTTAATGTTTTATTCTCTTTCATATTTTTATTTTATTTTTTATTTTGATTCTATTTTTAAACTCTTCCTTTCCGTTTTTAGGATTTTTTCTTTTTATTTATTTTCTCTTTATTCTTTACTTTTGATTGAATGTTATTTTTTTCATATTTAATTACTTGTTCTGTATTTTTTTTATGAAAATAGCTATATGTTATGTTGAATCGACGAATATTAAATTTTCTAAATTAATAGTTCAAATAAAAATATAAAATAAGCCCCAGTCAAATTAGGTTTACTTGTGTATTCGCATGTGCACTTTTCTAGTAATAATAATGAATAGATTCAGATTGGCGCAAACATAAGTCTTAGTTTTCTATTCAATTATTACGTATGAATTGTTTAGGGGCATGCCAAACGTTTTGTTCATGTAGTATCCTTTAAAACAAAATTGTACAGAGTTGGCACACTTGGTAAAGGGCTGGGAGTGGGTTGAAAGAGTCTTAATAGTCCATAGATCCGGCCCCAACCCCGTCCATTTACCGCTACCTTTCGGTAAATCCATCCCTTTGCGCCTTAAACCCTCCATTTACAAATCCTCCCGCCAATCGCAGCGGCTTAAGCCCTTCTTCCTCCTCTCTATCATCACTCCCAAAAAAACCCTAGCAGCGATCGGAACCTTAGAAATCGAAACGCTAGCCACCCCCCAAAATGAGCTACGCGGCTTCAAGATGTTGCACTGGCCGACGGGGATCGAGAACTGCGCCTCGGGCTTCATCACCCACGCCCCAGCCGACGCCGTCGCCTCCTCGATCCGAGCGATCCAGACCGACGATCTCGACTCGGAGTTCACTCCCAAGAAGCGGATCGGCCCCATCGCCAACCTCGTCGCCACCGCCGGCAATGTGCTCGAGGTGCACGTCGTTAGGGTTCAAGAGGACGATTACAGGGCCTCTCAGACTTCCAGCGAGCCGTGCGACGGCGTCGGCGTCGTGGACGTCCTCGGCGGGGAGGAGGGGGGGGCGCGCCTCGAACTCGTCTGCCATTGCAGGTCGCTGAATGATTCCACCCTTTTCGCTTTTTCTAATAATGAAATCTTGATTTAAGGAAAAATTACAATTTGTAGTGATGGGTATTCCTAATTTTGTGAAATTCTTTTTTAGTTCAGGGTTGTGAGATGATGCTCAGACTGAAATGTTTCCTTATCTCCAAAGTCTATTTTTGGGTTGTATAACTAGTATACTGTCGTCGGGTGGTGGGAAACCGACCGGCGGCGGCGTAGAGGTGGGGAGGGGGGGAGGGGGAGAGAGAGAGAGAGAGAGAGGCGGGGCGGCGTAGAGGTGGGGGGGGGGGAGGGGGGAGAGAGAGAGAGAGAGAGAGAGAGAGAGAGAGAGAGAGAGAGAGTAGGGGAAAGAGGGGAGCTGGCCAGCGGGCGGAGAGCGAGATAGAGTGAAGACGGACAGACGATCAAACACAATTTGTGAAGGTGTCACGGGAGAAAACCTCCCTTCAGTTTTGATTAACAACCAATACATCATTGGGTAATCCAAAACTTTACAAAATCACATGACGGCTACTCCTTTAGAGTACAAAGAATTTGGATTGGGGCCTCTGCCCAAAATCCTCGCCTTAAAACTTCTTTAGATTCCCAAAACATAGATGAGTGTATAGTCTATGTGTAATAACCAGACAACTCAAGTGCAGGAGATAGGAGCTTAGAAATGGTCTTCTTACTTGTGTTATTAAAGCCATTCATGTTAGTATACAAATGTACAAGTAAACAATTAATAAACCCATAATGCTGAAAATAGATTAAATAGGCATCTGATATGGGGTTTCTGTCATAAGAGGTATCTGATGAAGGTTTGAGAAGGGATGTAGTGAACTTGGGATGAAATAAATTTAATTCACATGATCTAGCTGTTGGCTATGAAATACGGGATTGCTTTTACTTTGGTCCTTTGAATTTATCTTTGCCTTAGTGTTGAACTTGAATCTAATTTCCTGTACAAACTTACCATCTTTCCTGTCTTCTGGTCTTGTTTTTTTACTTGGTCCTTTGACTTTATCTTTGTCTTAGAGTTGAACTTGAATCTAATTTCCTGCAGCAACCTTACCGTCTTTTCCGTCTTCTAGTCTCGTTCTTTGTCTGGAAGATTTTTGGAGGGTTGCTCCTTGCATGAGTTGAAATTGTGCATGCAATAAGGTTGGTTTTCTACTCACCAACTGGTCTTCAAGGATTTATGCCAAGCCCCTCCACCTACCTGAAGGGTCAAAGTTGAAGCTAGGTTGATTGATGGAACTAGAATTTTGTTAAATCTTTTGTTCGTCCTTCTGTTTTGTAGCTTACCGTTTGCTGATAGAAAAAAGGGTTAGAAGATTACAACAACTAATTGCTAGTAAGCGACTCCTGATGTTCTCAACTCCTTATTTCCTTAGCGGTGACAATATTCTTCTTACTTATAGTTTTCATTTATGACTAGCAGGATTACACTATCAATTACTCACAATTTGTGCTTGTCCAAAGATTTCTAGTTTTCCTTGTCATTTTCGTGAACAGGTAGTATGCGCTTCATATTATGATAGGATTGGCGTGCTCACTTGCCAGCTTATGGAGTTTGAGTTAACTAAAAATCGACTTAGTATTTTGTGTACCACTAAAAAGTAGGTACTGAGTCTCTTCTGAAAGTAGGAGAGTGTATTAGTTTAGGTGCAATTGTAAAGTCATGTAGCATTCTGATTATAATGGATGTGGTGAATGAATTTCTTCCTCCCCATAGATTTGACCAAGAAGGATTATTGAGTACCTCTAATGTTTTTAATGATCGTAAAAGATCTTATGGTTTGGACTCATCATTTAGACTGAAGAATCCTTCTCTACCACGGATTTCTCTCCTTCAGTCCATGTAACTCATCTTTCAAATTTTATGCCAATCAGTTTAACCCTGCAGCCGTGACAATTAACCAATCTTCTAAAATACTCCTAAAACTAATCTTTGAAAATTTGCTTTAGCTTACTCTGAAGCATAGTTGGCTTCCTGTACAGTGAAATCTGGACATGTGAAAGGCATGTATTCCATTTAGTCACATACTGTAGAAATTTGAGTTCTCTATGAATTTGAGTTTTGCACCAATAATTTAATGCTCGTAGAATCTTAAGATTCTCCAGGTTTTCTGTGAAATGGGTGATGCTAATATTGAAAGTGTTCACTAATTTCTATGATCAAGTGCTTACTTTTTTTTTTTGTGGTTTAGGTATGATGATTGTTTTATAAGTAACAAATATGTTCTATATAAGCTTACTGTGTGACTGCCTAGGCGCCTCTACAATTTCTGAAGCGGTCAAAACTATACAAGTAATGTCCTGTTATATTAGAATAGAAACATGAATTTTCTTTATTTTGGTTTCTTTATCGTGGTTTCCTACTCCAAGTTGAATATTGTTTATTATCCTAGTCTTATTGGGAGATGCACATTTTACTCTATAAATAAACGACCACTCTTCACCTCAACATGGTGTCAGAGCAAAAATAGCCTTTTCTTTTCACCAAAACCCTAGCTCTACTTCTCTTTAAAATAACTTTTTAACTCTAATTTATTTCTCTTTCCTTCTTTTTCTTCCCCACCAGTTCTTTTTCTCCTTTCACGTGAAGCCATCATCAAGTGAGGAATTGCTTGCCGGCTGTCCATGTACCAACCTACACACGGAATCCCACCAAGTACACACAAATTTTCCCTCTTCATGCCCTCCTTCTTTGTTCTCGTGACGAAACCATGGAACCCAACCCAAAGTAGCGCCATCCAAACCTAGTTCTGACCTCGCCAACCAATTCGACTTCGACAATGCCATTCGAACCCGATTCCGACCTGGCCAAACCAATCCGACTTCAGCAAACCGATTCCGACCTCGCCAACTCAATCTGACCTCGACAGCACCAACCAAACATGATTCGACTTCATCCTCCTTCTCTGACTTCTACAACACCAATCCGAACCTGATTCGACCTCGTCCACCATCTCCTTCCTTCGACAAACTTCGTCGGCCTCCCGCCCGACGCCGAGCCCGTTGGTAGACTCCAATGCATTTTGTATAATCATAGTCTTATTAAGACACGTAATTTTCTTCTTTATAAATAAACAATCACTTTCTAATCAAGGAGACACGGTCTTCTTTCATCTTCTTCACCTCAACATGTTTAATATAAACACTTAGATACTAAAGTCAATATTTAACATTGTCGTGGTGAATTAAAGATAGCAAAAGAGCCATGAAGGCATGGCACAATGGGAAAGGGGGCACAGTGGGTATGAGACATCTCCTGTTTTAAATACCGGCTGATTCGGTCGAGATATTGGCCGATATCTCCTATTTTGCCTGCTGCCGATACGATATGAGAAAATCGTTCGCCATATTGTTTGCAGCAAAAAATATCCGATATTTGAAATATTGGGCGATATTGTTAGGATTTTGCCTTGTTTTGCTAGAAGAGATGATGGTCCAAGAAAATTCAATTGAGTTGGAGGAGACGATGGCTTGAAGTAGAAGAAGCAAATCAAGGTGAAGTCGTTTCCTTTCAGGCGATTATGAGTTTCCTTTTCAAAAAGAGTATGAATAGGATTCAATTCCTATTCAATGAAAGTTTGTTTGTAAAGATTAAAGGGTTTAGAATCTTTCTAGATCAAGGAGATCAACTTCTAAAAGGATTGATCAAGATTTTTCTACCATCTGAAGGTCAAGATCATCTCATAGTCTAAATAGGAGTTGTATTGTAAAATCTTATAACTAAAGATTGTAACTAAGCATTGTAATTGCCCCAAGCAAGCTGATCTTAAGGAGAAAAAGATGGAGAACACTAAGGAGATTAGAAAGAAGCTAAGTAAAGAGAAGAGCAAGGTGAAGGTGCATAGAGATAAGGTAATACTCTTGTAATTTAAGTCTAAACTGAGGAGGAGGGTGAATACTCTTGTTGCAACAAGACGAAGGTTAGATCTCTTTGTACCAAGTTATTAATAAACTCTTTCAAGTTTTTTCCCTGTGGACGTAGGCCAAGTTTGGGCCGAACCACGTTAAATTCTCGTGTTCTTTCTTATTACTTTTTTGTGTAGGTATTGCTAGTTTGCTTTACAATAGTTTTCTTTTGCAAATACTGATCATATTGCCAATTTTCGCAAACATCGATCCTGAGAGTAACAATTGGTATCGTAAAATATCAATTTCGTCACAATAATTGGTATCAGAGTTAAAGATTGACGAAGGGTGATATGTCAAAGATAGGTAGTTCTATGACAAAATTTGAGATCGAGAAGTTTCAATGGCAAAAGAAACTTCGGCTTTATGCAGTGTTCTAAATGGCGGCCACAGCGGCTACATCGGCCGGGAAAATTTATCGGGGATGGGGATATATCGGGGACATATCGGGGATATTTTCAAAAATCGGATGTCAAAATCGGACTGTAAATATACATATCTTCTTGTCTTAAATTGCATCTCAATAAGACAATATATTCATAAATTATATAAAGCTACATAAAACATCATACTTATATGTTTAACATATACTTAACTCGATAACTTGCATTAAGCTTATAAATGCATAATCACTATCCAAGTGTAGAATCATCACAAATGTCACATTGCCACATCGCTCGAATTACCGAAATACCTAACATACAAATTGAGTGTAAAATGCTATATCGGGTCCAAAATCGGCGAAATTGCGGCCGATATATCGGGTCTATGCCGATTTATCGGCGATTTTGGGTGAAAATCGCTATATCGGTTTGGATGTGCCAATCATTGCGGCTAGGTGCCGTAAACGCAATATCGGCGCAATATCGGGGTTATATCGGGGATATTTAAAACACTGGCTTTATGGCAAAAGAGGATGAAGACGTTGCTGGTGCAAAAGGATCTTCACAATACCTTGTAAGGTAAGTCAGTAAAACCTGCAGATACGTCAAACGAGGATTGAGAGGAGATAGATCTAAAGGCATCAAACACGATCCTACTATGTCTCGCAGACGAGGTGATGTACAACGTGATGGATGAAGAGACGGTTACAAAATTATGGTCAAGGTTAAAAACATTGTATATGATGAAAAGCCTCTCCAACAAGCGTATCTCAAGAAACAACTTTATGAGTTACGCATGAACAAAGGGACAACAGTGTTGGAGCATCTAAACTTCTTCAAAGAGTGCTGTTGATCTCAAGATCGACAAGGAGGATAAGGCGTTGATACTTCTCAGTTCACTTCCAGAGTTATATGATCACATCGTCACCACCATGCTCTACGATAAAAAAACTCTCATCTTGGAAGAGGTCACGCCAACTCTCTTATCTAATGAGATTAGAAAAAAATCAAATCAAGAGAAGCAGACAAGATCGGGTTTGGTGGTCACATGAAGGAAAGGAAGAGAAGAAGGAAAGAAAGGTCTAGGCTCGTCAAAGGCGTGTCACTTTTGTCACAGGGAAGGTCATTAGAAGAATGATTGCAAGTATCGACAAGAGTGGTTTAAGAAGAAGGGGCAAGCTGTGGAGGCAGGCGTAGTATTGATCGGTTTAGAGAAAACTGAAGTATTAATTGCTTCCAATAAAGATAACACTTCTCAAGGTAAAGGCTGGATATTTGATTCAGATAGCACGGTTCATGTATGTTCCTAAAAGGAGCTGTTCAACTCTTTAGTTACAAAGGAGGAAGGGATTGTCAAGATGATGGATGGCTCGACTCGCGAGGTCATTGACACTGGGACAGTCAAGGTTACAGAAAGAGATGGGACGGTGTGTGCTTTGGAGGTGGTCCGGTATGTCCCGGAGGCACGCTGCAATCTAATATCCATAAGGATGCTCGACAAAGAAGGATGCCAGATCCAATTGCAACAAGACGTCGTCACAGTTAGCCAAGGAGGCAGGGTAATCCTGGAAGGAGAGAAGTGTGGAGGGTTATACAAGATAAAAAGGGAAACTCAGTTCGAGTTGCAGTTTCAAGGAAAAGCTTGGAACAAAGTTCATAGCGAGGTGGAGCTTCAAGGAAGACTGCAACAGGATGTGAACCGGGTCAAAGTGTTACGGGAAGGAGAAAGGGTGCATTTGGGTAAGGCTCGAGATGGCCCAAACCATGACGATAAATCAATCAAAGGCCCTGGGAAGAAGGGCAAGAGTTAAAGGCTTTACGACACGGTTATAACCAAGAAAAGAATCAAGATATTAATCTGAAATCTCAAGTTGTTTTACTAAAGGCTTGACAATCAAGCCAAGATGGAGATTGTTAGGATTTTGCCTTATTTTTCAAGAAGAGATGATGGTCCAAGAAAATCCAATTGAGTTGGAGAAGACGATGACTTGAAGAAGAAGAAGCAAATAAAGGTGAAGCAATTTTCTTTTCAGACGATTACGAGTTTCTTTTCATGAAGAGTATGAATAGGATTCAATTTCTATTCAATGAAGGTTTATTTCTAAAGGTTAAATGGTCAGAATCCTTCTAGATCAAGGAGATCAACTTTTAAAAGAATTGACCAAAGGCCAAGATCATCTCATAGTTCAAATAGGAGTAGTATTGTAAAATCCTATGAAAAAAGTTATAATCAAGCATTGTAATTACCTCAAGCAAGCTGATCTCATGAAGAAAAAGGTGGAGAACGCCAAGGAGATCAGAAGGAAGCCATGCAAAGAGAGGAGAAATGTGAAAGTGCATAGAGATAAGGTAATACTCTTGTAATCTAAGTTTAGATTAAAGAGGAAGGTGGATTCTCTTATTGCAATAAGAGGCAGGTTAGATCTTTTTGTACCAAGTTATTAATAAAACTCTCTCAAGTTCTCTCTCCGTGGACGTAGGCTAAATTTGAGTCAAATCATGTTAAATTCTCGTGTTCTTTCTTATTAATCTTTTGTCTAGGTATTGCTAGTTTGCTTTATAATAGTTTTCTTTTACAAGTACTGATCATATTATCAAGTTCCGCAAACGTCGATCCTGAGAGTAATAATTGGTATCGTAGAATATCAATTTTGTCACAACATAAATTGCCCAAAATATTGCCTGATATGAAATAACTTATTTATTGTATGACTGCGTGAAAATGTACATTATTTTTTTTACTGTCTTTGCATGCATATTGCATCATTTTTAGTGGGTATATGATATGTATGACACTAAACTAACTTTTAGGTATCATTATTTTATTATATATAGTGTTTGATATGAACGCCCGATATGCGCGCGTATCCCCGATATCTCCCCCGATATCTGATATTTATAACCTTGGGGACATCCCATGTCAAGTCAGGGCTACAACCTCTATGAATACAAAAATAAGAAGAGAGAGACATCAGGAAGAAGAAACAGCACAAGGAACACGAGTAACTAAGTCAAGTAGAGAAAGAAAAGGAAACTATAAATAAATAAAATGGGACAGAAACATAGAATCAGTAAGTGCAGAAAATGAAGATATAAAGGAGGGAAGGAAAATGGTTATATGATATGACGTGAGGAGAGAAAGGAAAGGAAGTAGGTAGAATTAATGTTTGACATTCGTATCTTAGATAACCCAAGATTGAATATGGGAGAGGCAAACATGCCTGGTTAAGTTATTTAGGGGTGAAATGTGATATATAATTTCAAATTACTCTTAACATGTATTTTGTATATCTTAAGTTCAGTAGTAATTGAATCATATATCAAAATCAGAAGGGTTTGTAAACAGTTAGCTGCTTTATTGTCTTGGGGCTGAGCTTACCAAAGAAATTGCCTAGGTGGCTTCTTTTAGAACTCTGGAAATGAATCCTGGCAAGAATTGTTATTAACTATGATGATTAAATATTATGGAAAAATCTAGAGGGAGGGTTGATGGATTGCATGCAAAAGATCCATGTACTCTCTCGCCAAGCACCTCGATATGGTGTCCAATCTTTTTTCAATCGCTTGAATGGCCGCAACTCCGAAGTCTTGAGGATTGGGAGACACTTGGAAACTGCAAGCTAAGCATTGTTGTAAAAAGCCTAAAAGAGCCCTGCTTTAGCGAAATAGCCATTGCGTGCTTCGCTTCAGCCTAAAGCTATGGTAAAAAAAGCCTCCAACGCCTATTTACATACTTGAATCCCCAGTTCGGCTTGCTTCAAAGGCTTGCAAGCTCACTTCAACCTTCTTTTTAGCAAGCAAAAGTGGAATAAATGAGAATTCTTTGATTTTTTACCTGTCTCAGCGCTTTATGGTCATAGCCGTAGCCTACAACTACAGGTCACGGAATTTGCAATGACAAGTCCCCAGAAATCTTTGGAAGTTTATTTCTTTAATTACTTAATAATTTTGTTGTATTACTGCCTCTCGTTCTTTTGCCAAATTTCTTAGTTCTTTATATTATGTGCTTTTCTTAATTCTTATATTGATGTTCATTATTATCTCCACTCTTCAAAATTGATGAATTCTTTATTATTTATTGCATATAACTAATATAAATTCATTCAAAAAATTTCTTAATCCTTCATTTTTTGTAAATTCTATTGTTATGACTTTTTTTTTTGAAAAAAAATCCCCACCAATTTTCACTGCTTTGGGTGTCATTCTCTATTGCATGTTTACATTTTGCACATAACATGACATTTACATTTATCTTTTTTACCATTCTAGTGTTCATTCTTAAGTCTTGTATAGTTTGTAAATTATTGTATGGAATAACATAGTGACTCAATTTTAATTTTTGAAATGGTCTTCTTAGACCGACACGTTTATCTATCTTTACCATATTTAATATATTTTTATATTGCATAACCTGAATCATCAAAAAAAAAAAAATCTCTTTTGTTTCTTGATTTTTTGTTTTCATTTTCCCCATATTCTATTTTCTTTTACTTTTACTTTTGTTATTTGTTAAATTTATTTAAAATTAGCGTTGGCAAATTGTGCCGCTTAAACCCCGCTAAAGCACCTAAAGCCGAAGGCCTACCATCCCGCTTTGCTCTGCTTTTCGCTTTCCACAACATTGATGCTAAGTGACTAGGTATGCCATTACAATTTTATGAGAATACTTTTGTCTGGTACAATACCACAAGGAGTTTCATGTACATATATAACATTATTTAGGTAACTGATTGTGAGATCCATGCTGCTGTCTTCACATGGCCTTTTACTAATCCTTCCGGAACGACACAAGTCTCTCTCTCTCTCTCTCTCTCTCTCTCTATACACACACACAAACATATTCATGTTTGTACTGATTATGTGTTTTCCAGGCGCCGATTGTATAGTTTGTAAATTATTGTATGGAATAACATAGTGACTCAATTTTAATTTTTGAAATGGTCTTCTTAGACCGACACGTTTATCTATCTTTACCATATTTAATATATTTTTATATTGCATAACCTGAATCATCAAAAAAAAAAAAAATCTCTTTTGTTTCTTGATTTTTTGTTTTCATTTTCCCCATATTCTATTTTCTTTTACTTTTACTTTTGTTATTTGTTAAATTTATTTAAAATTAGCGTTGGCAAATTGTGCCGCTTAAACCCCGCTAAAGCACCTAAAGCCGAAGGCCTACCATCCCGCTTTGCTCTGCTTTTCGCTTTCCACAACATTGATGCTAAGTGACTAGGTATGCCATTACAATTTTATGAGAATACTTTTGTCTGGTACAATACCACAAGGAGTTTCATGTACATATATAACATTATTTAGGTAACTGATTGTGAGATCCATGCTGCTGTCTTCACATGGCCTTTTACTAATCCTTACGGAACGACACAAGTCTCTCTCTCTCTCTCTCTCTCTCTCTCTCTCTCTCTCTCTCTCTCTCTCTCTCTCTCTCTCTCTACACACACACACACACAAACATATTCATGTTTGTACTGATTATGTGTTTTCCAGGCGCCGAGTTGTTCAGATTTTTGCACGTGGTGCTGTATTCTTGATGGTTCTTGCGTGACACAAGTGTTGAGTTTTGTTGTTCATAATTCTGATTCAACTTCTAATTCAGAGCCTTCAACAGTATCATCTGTTTCCATAGCTGATCCCTATGTGTTACTAAAATGACTGATGGGCGTATTCAGTTACTTGTGGGAGGTATTATCAATCTTAGTTTCCTTGGATTAGTCTACTTCTTTCTTAAAGGACTATTCTCAGCATTTCTAGTATGTTATTGACATTTTGTTCGTATGGTCCAGATTCTAATGCAGCTATATCTTTTTGACGTTTTCTTCATTGCTTCTTCATACTGCCTCTTACCGTTCCTATTATTCTAGTTATAAGCAAAAACAAGATATACTTTTCTCTCTTGTATTAGAAAATCTGAACCAACTCCACTTCAGAAACTTCTGAAGTGCCATTAGCATTCAGAATGTCATATATTTGTTAATAATGCTTGATCAGCTTCTAACTGGATATCTATGTAAATTGTTAAATTTTTTTTTTTTCTTAAAGTGATGCTTAGAGTTTATTGCGTGAAATCTGTATGGGCATCACAAATTCATTTTTAATAGAGAAAAGCTTTTTCTGTTATCTTTTGTTCTTACATATGCATTTCTTTCCTAGTCAAGTCTACAAAAGGTGGTCATATGGGAGGTATCAACCCAAAAAGGAATGGAAAATAAGCGTCAGGTAGCATATTAACTACCAGTTAGGTTCACTGCAAGTGACTTCTGTCTCTCTATCCCTTTATGTGCTACTGATTACAATCTCATATTAATCTGCATGGGGAGGGAAAGAGAAAAGGGGCCTTGGGGTTGACGGATTATGATGGGTGATGTTCTGTACCACAGACAAGTGAATCATGTTCTGAATAATGGCTTATTATCCACAATAGTGAATATGGACATCTTCTATTCTAACTATTATAATCATGGTTTCAAATATGAGCCGATTCTCATACTATATTAATATCAGCTCAGATTGAGACAATATCATTGATATGGCCGATACCAATGATATTAATATTAAAATAATAGGCTGATATCGATACTATACTGAGATTTTAACTATGATTATAACAGCTTAACGTGTAAAATATAACCTTATGGGGCCATGATTCTATAGTAATCCTATCCGATATTGATCATTTACATTGCAAATATATCATTAGCTGAAGGTCATGTTTACGTGACCGATGGCCAGTTAGGTGCTTATCTTAAGCCTTGGCACTCACATTAGCCTCCTTGCACAGGGTTAGGTGTACTTTGCAAGATATCACACTTCCATTACCCAAAAAAAAAAAAAAAAGAAGGCTTCACATATATGTGTGCCAATTTAGTGCAAATTCACAATGCTAACCTTTAAGTTAATAATTGAAGATTATAAAGACAGTGAAGCTCCGTTTTCCTTCCACAAGTGCAAGCAGATAGTCCCACACAAGATGTGCTATAAGGGTGCTTGGCATACACTATACAATTATTCCAATGAACTCAAGAATCTATCATAGTTAGCATCTTTGAGAGACAAACTGGGAAAAACTCTATAATTAAGCATACTCGTGTGAGAGTAGTACTGTGATGGGTGACCATCTGGGAAGTCCTTGCTCAAGGGGTAACAAAAATGATATGGTTGTCACACACCAATTTTTAAGTTGCGTGAAACAAAGTGTGACATTAATTGTTACATGGAGAAAAGTGTCACACCACACAAAGATTTGTTGGGTGTCACTTTTAAAATACATGGAGCCATATCTTGATTCCGTGGGACCACATCTCAAATCCTACATCACTTGGTGAAATGTTACTATGGCAAGGACACTATATCTCTAGCAGGGGAGTATGGCACAACCCCAAGTGCAAACAAATAGTTCGATGGCATATATGTGTTAAAGGGGTGTCTGGTATATAATAATTGCAATAAACTTAAGTGTAGCTACCCGTTCTAAATGATGAATTGCGGAAACACTCTATAGTTAAGCATGCTTGAGCAAGAGTAGTATATGTTTGGTTCATGTGAACCATTACCCCCCCCCCCCCCCCCCCCCACCCCACACACACACACACACAAAAAAAAAAAAAAAAAAAAAAAAAAACCAAAAAAAAAAAACCACCACACACACGCGCGCACACATACACCACCACCACACCCTAAAACACCCACCTGCATACACGCCCGTGGAAAGTGAAAAAATTGTGCATTTGTAATTTGTGGTGCGTTCCTAATGTAGATGGCCTAGGGCTGGCGATTCAAGTAATAAATAACAATAATGAGTTAGTGACTAATTAAATCAATGAGCTCTTCTGATGTATGTATTGTTCTCTAGTGTTTAGTTTTTTTCTTAATAGACTTATATGCACTTTTTGGGACTTACACCGCTGCTCTAAGGACTGGAGTCTGAACTTGATTATTTAAGGTAATATTTTTTGTATAAGTAAGATCAGCTCTTGCTTTTCTAGATATTAAAAGTTGAAAGATTCTATTATCATAATCCTTTGTTGCTTTTCTTGTCTTCAATCAAATGTATATTTATCTCTCTTATTTTTTTCTCATGCACACAAATAGTACATGCATGATTATTGAAAATGACCCTAGCAAATGCTCCAAAGTGAACTATGATCCTTGGTACTGATCTGATTGAGCCTACCCTTTCTTACTGCTTACTCTGCTTGCTATTCAAAGTCTTGTCCGCCATACTGTACCCCAAATAAAAGCATAACATGAATCTAGTAACATTGTACTTGCCTGAGTTACTCTCTAACACATTCTCTTTTCCTACTTACCTGCTAATTTATATGCAATTCCTGAAGTGGTATTGTATTAAGTTGTTGAATCTATAAAATCCATACTGCTTGCTAACTGATCCGGTAGATAAACCATTTTTAAATACGAAACCTTAATATAGAGCTTTTGGATAAGTTAAGTATGTTTTAGTTTATCTCTCCTCTTCCCAACTTTAGTTTTTCTGGTTTAAACTTAACAATTCAGTTATGTTCCCAAAGTCACGATAAAATCAAAATAAAGTTTTCCTTTTACGCTGTTTGAGGAAAATGTTTGATGAAGTGGACAGCCTTTTCACTAATCTGGAATGTTATGTTACCATAATGATATTAACATTGGCGTGATGTACTTAGTAGGTACTATTTTCAATATGATCATTTTCATCAGATTCATTTTCATAACTTAGACAAAGTTTTCATGCAGATTCCTCTCATTTGCTGAGTATGATGAACACCTTCAAAACTGGTACCAAATAAATGATTGGCAGAAGCCTAAATCATTGTTCTTTGTTGCCCAAAATTTGTTTTTTGATGCTTCTATGTTTATATCCATCTTAATGTTTGTATCTGTAACAACTATGTTATCTCTAGAAACTTAAAATCAGAATAAGCTCTCTAGAAGTTCCAATCAAAACAAAATATTTTTAAAGTTTAAACCGAAACTAATAGCTTCCAATTTAAAATTTCCTCCTTACCTTGATCTCTGTTTCAGTTGTGTACTGGGCAGGATGGTCCACATGCCATCTTCTTTGTGACTATAGGGGGAACACATGCTGCATCAAATGGAGATGATGAGAGTTGGACTTCAATCAAATTTGAGTTTAATATTAATTCATTAGGAAGGACAGTCTTATTCGTAGGCTCTTGGCTTAATCGAGTTGTGACTAGAGTTTTGTTTTGGATCTAATACCAACCAACTAGAATCAAGTTTTATCTTTAATCAACCATATCACTCTTTATCTAGCCTGACATGGGAGTGACATACCACTTATTGGACCATTCTGTGCACTAGTAGTTATGACATACAGTGGTCCTGTTATCTAGGTAATGAAGCTGGTAAGATTGGCTCATGATTTCTCAATACATAGAAATCATCGGGCAACAAAATATGTTGTACGTGTATTTATTTTATTCTTGGTCTCGGATATGCATATACATAGATACATGTACACTGCATCTTTATAATAAGCATGCAGTTGTGTGTGTTTCCGCACTGTCCTTTTCTTATTAGCTTTTTGTTTATAGCTTTTTTGAAAGTGCGATGGGCGGGCGAGTTATTCTTTTGTTCTCAATAATCATGATATTTAGATTTAAATTAAGATATAACTTCTATTCTAATTTTTTGATATCATTCTCTTTAAATTAGTCATTGTCATTTAGATAAGTTAGTTGCTATGAGCATGATTGTTAAGTCCTGATTAAGATGAGATTATCATGAATAAGACTATCATCATTATCTAAATAAGAGTATCAGTTCATTCTTGGTTATAAGTTCACAAGTTTTTCATTGTTGTACCAAGATTATATCAAAAACTACTTTTTAACACACATGTTTTTCTTAATTTAGCTAGTCTCTTCATCATTATTGAGTACTATTTCCTTAAGACTTTTTCATCTTGATTTCTCTGTTTGCATGGGGACTTGCATCCATTCTCCAGTTACAAGCATTTGCAAGCAGTTAATTTTTGAAGCCTTGTTTTTGCAGACCCATCATCCTGTGCAGTCTCCATTAATGTCCCAGCTAGATTCACAAGATTAACAAACCCAATATCTGCCTGTACTTTTTATCATGACAAAGGACCAGAACCATGGCTCCACCAGGCAGGCAATGATGCATGGCTTTCTATTGGAATTGCTGAGTCAATTGATGGAAGTGATGGATCATATCCTGATCAGGGTGACATATATTGTCTCGTTGTTATGAAAGTGGTACACTTGAAATATTTGATGTACCAAAAATTAGGTCTGTTTTTCTTGTGGACAGATTCATATCTGGAAAAATCCCATCTTGTGGATACATGCATTATTCCTCAAAAAACAAAAACCAAGAGTTTTGATGAGACAGTGAAGAAAGAACCTCCACAAACTTGTAAGGTAGTGGAACTGGTTATGCAAAGATGGTCTGGTCAATATAGTAGACCATTTCTTTTTGGAATATTGAATGATGGGACAATGTTGTGTTATCATGCTTACCTGTATGAGGGCCTGGACAATGTACCAAAAGTCGAGGACGCAGTGTCCCCACACCAATCAGGTGATAAAAATGGTACAGGCGCAGCAAGGTTGAGAATCTTGGATTTCACCATGTTCCTATAGATATCAATACACGGGATGAGTCATCCAATATTAGCACACGCCCAAGAATTACAATATTTAAGAATGTAGGTGGCTATCATGGTTTGTTTCTTACTGGGTCAAGACCAGCTTGGTTTATGCTTTGCAGAGAGCGGCTTCGAGTTCATCCACAGGTATCCATACTTGACTACTTTGCTCTCCTCCTCTCTTGTTTCAGATAGAAACAAAATGACATAGCACTGTTCATTTGATTTATGCTTTTATTGCGTAGTAAATGTCAATGCTTCATGACAAGTGAGCCTCAAGTGGTTTTTTTTGAAGCTAGTGTAATATCCCTAATCTAAAATACGGTATTTTTATTTTTCTAAAGTATTTATTTTATTTTACTGGTGATATTATTATTATTTATTACTTGAGTTAAAGTACAAATTATTTTAAGATAGTAAATGGTATTTTAGCCTTATAATTATATTTAGCATTATTAAGTATTATCATTTTAATTACTAGGTAGTATTTTTTCCATTACTATGTTACTAGTATTATTATTGTAATTGCTATTATTATTAATATTGATATTGTTATTATTCTTATTCATATTGTATTGTTTTAGTCATTAGTATTAATGGTAGTATTTTTACCAAGTATTATTAGATAAGATTTTTAATGTTAATAATTTTATTATTATTACTCTTGCTATTATTATTATTGTAATTATTATTGTTAATTATTATTATGATATTATTGATCACTAGTAGTAGTACTATTATTTTCATGCAAGCCCCAATAAGCTCATTCTCCTTTTCTTTTTTATGCTAAGCCCACATGAGCCAAGCTCACTTCCTTATTTTCATTCATTTTCTTCTCCTTCTTCTATTTTTCTTTAAGCCCAAAACCTAAGCCCACAAGCCCACTATCTATTTTCTTATTCTTCATATTACTTATTTCTTTTAACTAAAGCCCAATAATGTATAACTCATTACTATTGAGATCCTTACCCATTAACCCAAAACCCAATCCTAATCCTAATTACTAAATTAAGCAATCTAAACCGAATCTCTTTGAGATTTTTTAGCAATCTTCAATTCTTATCTTAACTGCTAAATTAAGCATTCTAAACCTAATTGGAATTTAGCTTTCTAAAATCTCTAATAACCTATATAAAGACCCAAACCCTTTCTTTCTCTTCTACCTCAAGAGAAAACCCTAATATAAAATCTCCCCACTTCCATCTTTCCCTTCTCCTCTCCTCAAGTGGATCATGAACGAAAAGGGCTTCGAGGAACATAGATTGAAGAGAAAATAAGGAGGAACAACTCAAGTAAGTAGATCTAACTTGTGAAATTAATTTCAGTTTTTCTTAAAAATAATTAAATTAAATTAGAACCAAATAAATAAATTATTAATCTCAATAATCTGTTATTCAACTTATCTATACCCATATACAAAACTCAACGTAATATATTTAATGGCTCCTAGAAATTTACCTAATATAATTTTTATATAATCATTATTTTAATATTCTACAAAGCCTTGATTTGAGCAAATCAAATTCTAAGAAAGTAAACCTGTTTTCCGTAATTAATATGATACAAATAATTCGTTTTCTCAAAATTTATTTGGTATAAATAGTTTATTAAAATCATGTATACACCATGATCTCCATAAATATTTTATACATTAAAACTTAATTCTCCTAAAAATATATGTAAAGATATACCAATCATAATTTTAATTTAATTATTTTTTTTAGAATCTTTAAACAACAGATTTTCAAAAATAAAAAAAAATAATAATCTAACCAGCCCGGGGCAAAAAAGAAAAAAGAAAAAATAATTTTCTGGACCAGGCCTGGGCCTGGCCTGGTCCAGCCTGGTCCAGCCCGGGCCTGGACATAGGCCTGGGCCTGGGTTGTTGTGTTTTAAAAAGAAAGAAAGAAAGAAAGAAGGTTAATTGACATATTAAAATAATTAGTTAAAAATATCAGAAAAATAGAGAAAAATATAAATAACAATCTATACTACTATTTTTCATGATAAAATTTTCATAAGAATAGCAAAATAAATTAAATCAAATTACCTCCTTTAAAGTTAGTTTCTCTTAGTTTTTCTTAATGATAAATCTAAACCCGTTAAGAAATTTAATGTTAAAAGCCTTTAAAAACCCAATAAAAGAAGATTTAAAATTAGTCAAATTAAATCTATTAATTTCATGTAATCCAGAGGATCATACTCCCAACCTTAAGTTAATTAATCACAATTAAATAAATGAAAGATCCTAACAATTTTTATTGAAATAATTTATGTAGATTTATCGGGATCCTAGAATTTCAGTTCTTTGGATTGTGATCGAGTTCAGGTGAGTGTTCTCTTTCTTCTTCAAGTAAATAAGAATTTTGTGAGTGTTTCTTTTCTTTGTGTAATTTTATTTTGTGAGTGTTTCACTTCTTTGTTTAATTTTATTTAATTTGTTGTGAGTGCTTTTTCCTCCTTCAGCTAATAAGAATTCTTGTGATGAAGGATTTTATCTAGTTATCTAATTATGTTGGTTAAGCTAATGTTCTAGTATTTAGAAATTTTATAATTTCATGAATTACCTACATCCATTATTCGTAGTATATTATATATTCCTGTTATACCGATATCCTGATTACATGTTGATATTGTTACCGTGACTACCACCGAGTTATCCCAGTGATTCAAGTAACATGCATATTAAGTAATCTTGATAAACTAATAACATGATATTAAACAACTTACACTGGGATTGGGGAGATTGATGGAGGAGACAACGTCTGTATTTTGGGTGGACCTAGGATTTAGGTTGCGCAGCCGAAAGAGGGTTCCACTGCAGGTTCCCGTGGGGTGACTGGCTCCCCGTCCTATTCCTGTTATACATGTTATACATGTACATGTTCCTGTTATACATGTTCCTAACTACCTTGCGGTAGCTACTAGTTCAGCGCCAGGAGTCTGGCCCGTGGTCCCCGGTATGCACGGGACCCACCTAAAACACAGACAATGTTTCCAACCGATCAGTTTCAATAACTGAGGACATCGATTTGCATATGTGGTAGGCGTTGTATGGGATGCGTCTATTATATGTTGCAATTGGTGTTCGCTGACATAATTAATAATGATAAACTGTTAATGTATTGTGACTAACCGTGATCACCCGACTGTATATACATGTATAAACTATGATAGATATAGGATTGTACATCAAACTAGTGACATACGCTAGGTTGCACATTCAATTGTTTATTTACAGTTGTGATAGTTGCCTTTTATCTACGTACTTGTTGTTATTCAGTTATCCTTTAGTTGTCTGTTTATTACTTTATTTAGTTATCTTATGTTTGCAGTTATCTTATTATTATTCTGTGCACATTGTTTATATGCACGAGCAGTCCTCTTTACACATACACTCATAAGGTCGCTTCTGACGATCCTGGATTCGCACGTTCAGGGTATTGAACATTTTCTTATATTGTTCAGGTTTCATTGAGCTCATACGCGTTACGAGAAGCTGGAGTCTCTCTTTTCTTGATTATAGGTATTCTTGCTATTTTATTCATGTTATTTCCTGATTCTATCTTTATCGCATTCAGTTGCCATTTTCTTTCCTTTATTCATCTGCTATCATTGTGTTAGATATTTATATGTCATATTGCAGTGATATTGATTTATCGTAATAGATTTTTGTACCTTGTTCAAGTTACTTTAGGCTTAGCGTGTATGCGTGGGGTTTTCCTCGCGTATATACGTCGCCGACCTTCGTCGCGACTCCGTTTCCACGTATTTTGGGAGCGGGGCGTGACAACTAGCCTATTAGCTTTTGTACATTGAACATGTGTTTATTTGTGTATGCTCTAAATTTGATGTGCTTATGAATATCAACAAAATATATCTGTATGTCTTAACAAAATATATCTGAATATCAACAAAATATATCTGTATGTCTTAACAAAATATATATGTATGTCTTATAAACTGAACAAAGAAAGAAGTACACTTGACAACTGACATTTAAGATGCTTCTGTTGAGAGAATTGGCATTTGCAAGGAAACATATTTAAACAAAGTACCTATATACTAAGGCGTGCTTGCCATCTTTTTTAAATACCGTAGTTAAACAAGATTCCAAATACGGTACAACTTTAGTTAACGATAACCATCTCCCACTAGTTAAAAATACGGACACCATCCTCAACTATCAGTTACAATTTAAATGACTATTTTAACCTTGTCATTTTCTTTAAAGTTTCACTAGAAATTTATTTAGAAAATTCTTTTGTAGTGAAGAAGTGACATCAACCTTTGTATTCATAATTATTTTGATTGCATTTGTTAGATTTTTTAAGGCTAAGGATGTAATTTGATTGGGTTATATAACATCAAACCTTAGATTCGTAATGTATAATAGTAATGGACGGATGAATACATGCATGCATGCATTCACAGTCTTACTTTTTTTCTTTTTTTTGGCCAGTGGTGGGTGGGGAGGTTTATTTGTATTTTAGCCAGGTTGAGGGGTTTGCTGTAACTAAGGCCAGGGGCTATCCTTAATTAGCTCCAGTGAAAATGTATGATAAGTGAAGGAATTATATTATTGGTAACAGCCTAATTTTCCCTATTTCACCTCCATTACCAAAAATAAGTAAAATCCTTCTCCAGGTCTCTTGGCTCCCGTAAATGAGCCCTCTTTTCCATTTACCTCCAAAAGGGCCTAAATTTTTCTACTCTGCCTGGTGATGATAGTATATTGGTTAACCTGAGGAGTCTTTACATTAATTCATTCTATAATCAGTTTCAAGCATTTTCTAGTTGCTGGTTCACAAATTTAAGTATTGATTGAGAACTAGTATTCCTTGACATGTAAGATTGACTTGGTATAAAGTAATGGAATCAATTAAAATGGCTTGAAGGCCTAAAGATTATTGGTGGACTACGTCTCCTGGACTTCACTTCAGTGTTCAAAGGATCGGCCGAGTCGGATACGACTCGGCCGAGTCGTATCCGACTCGGCCGCCCCCGGGATGACTCGGAGGCCCGAGTCACGCGTGGATCGCCGAGTCGACCCGATCGGGTCCGACTCGGACCCGACTCGGGCGACTCGGCCGAGTTGTTATAGACTCGGCCGAGTCGCCCGAGTCGGGTCCGAGTCGGACCCGATCCGGGTCGACTCGGCGACCCGTGACTTGCGTCGCCTTTAAATCCGCTCGGGGAGAGAGAGAGAGATCAGATCTGATCTCTCTCTCTCTCTCTCTCTCGCTCGCCGTCTCCCCCGCGACGACCTCCAGCCCTCGCCGTCCGTAGCCGTCGCCGTCGCCGTCGCCGTCGCCGTCGCAGGTACTCCTCCCCTCTCTCCCTCTCAGTCTCTCTCTCTCCCTCCCTCTGTGCCTCTCTCTCCTCTCTTTCTCTGTCTCTCTCCCCCGCAGGCCGCAGCGGCGCGCGCTCTCTCTCTCTGGCCTGCAGCGGCGCGCGCGCGCTCTCTCTCTCTCTCTCTCTCTGTCGCACTCTCTCTCTCTCTCTGTCGCACTCTCTCTCTCTCTCTCACTCTGTATCTCTCTCTCTCTCTCTGTCGCACTCTCTCTCACTCTGTATCTCTCTCTCTCTCTCTCTGTCGCACTCTCTCTCTCTCTCTCACTCTGTATCTCTCTCTCTCTCTCTCTCTGTCGCACTCTCTCTCTCACTCTGTATCTCTCTCTCTCTCTCTGTCGCACTCTCTCTCTCTCTCTCTCTCTCTGTATCTCTCTCTCTCTCACTCTGTATCTCTCTCTCTCTCTGTCGCACTCTCTCTCTCTCTCTGTATCTCTCTCTCTCTCACTCTGTATCTCTCTCTGTATCTCTCTCTCTCTCTGTCGCACTCTCTCTCGCACTCTCTCTCTCTCTCTCTGTATCTCTCTCTCTCTCACTCTGTATCTCTCTCTCTCTCTCTGTCGCACTCTCCTCTCTCTCTCTCTATCACTCTGTATCTCTCTCTCTCTCTGTCGCACTCTCTCTCTCTCTCTGTATCTCTCCCTCTCTCCTGTCAGTCTCTCTCTGTCTCTCCTCTGTCTCTCTCTCTCTCTCTCTCCTCCACTGTGTTCCTCTCTCTCTCCTCTGTCTCCGTCTCTCTCCCACTCTGTTCCTCTCTCTCTCTAATTAATTTGCATTTAATGTCATTTAATTTAGGTTAGTTTAGGTAAAGTTAATTTAACTTAATTTAGGTTAATTAATCTAATAAAGTTTTGTAATTAAGTTAGGTAATTTAATAATTTTATTGAAGTTAGGTAATTAAGTTATTGTAGGTTAATCTAGTATAAATTAGTTTAGCTTAATTTAATATAGTTTCATTTAATTGAATTTAATTTAATTTAAATTAGTTTAGTTAACTTAATTTAGGTTTATTTAATTTAATAAAGTTTTGTAATTAAATTAGGTAATTTAATTATTTTATTAAAGTTAGGTAATTAAGTTAGTGTTGCTTAATCTAGTATAAACTAGTTTAGTTTAATTTATTGTAGTTTCATTTAATTGAGTTTAATTTAATGTTTTTTAATTTAGTTAATTTTAGTTTTAATTTAATTTAACAGATAATTTTTTTAAATTTCAGTATGGCTCCAAAGCAACGCGATATTGGATGGGAACATGGTACCCCTGTTGGTGGAAGTAGAAAACTTGTGAAGTGCAATTATTGTGGGAAACAAGTCCATGGTGGTATCACTAGATTGAAGCAGCATATAGCACATGTACCCGGTCAGGTGGAAGGATGCTTGCGAGTATCAAAAGAGATATCTCAAATAATGAGACGACATCTTTCTGAAGGTAGTAAAGAAAGAGCGGCCATTAAATCTAAAAAAGACCGACTTATGAGATCTTTAAGTGAGGAAGATTTCTATGAGGTGACCGAAGAAGATTCTGATAATGAAATTGAAGAAGTTGGTGGTTTAGAAGGAGTTGAAAGAAGACAACTGAAACAAGCCATGAAAGAAAGTCGTGAAATGGCTTGGAGATCGGCAGAAGGAGTTGATATTGGTGGCAGTAGTTCACAGCCTTCAGGATCAGGGAGTAACCGTGGATTGCGTCGGAGTATGACTATGAGAGAAGCTGAAATTCCAGCTCGTGGTATTGATCCTTACATGTTCCCAACAAAACAGAAATCAATCAAAAGCATGTTCTCAACTGAGAATATGAAAAAAGTTGGGAAATCCGTGGCGAAGTTCTTTCACTACAATGCAATACCATTCAATGCAGCTGATAGTGGTCCTTACTACCAAGCCATGATTAATACTATTGCGGAGGCAGGTCCAGGTGTAAAAGGCCCTACAGGGTACCAGATTGGCAATCTCTATTTAGAGGAGGAAGTGAAAGAAATTGGAGTATATATTGCTTCAATAAAAACAAAATGGCCGCAGTATGGTTGCACGATCATGTGTGATGGATGGAGTTCACATAATAGAAAGCCTATTGTTAATTTCATGATTTATTGTGATAGAAGCATGATCTACCATACTTCTGTTGATACCACTAATATCTCGAAGACTGCTGAGTATATATTCTCGCTAATGGATAAAGTTGTTGATGAAGTTGGCGAAGAAATATCGTGCAGGTTGTCACAGATAATGAGGCAAGTTTCAAAGCAGCTGGTCACATGTTGATGGAGAAGAGAAAACATTTGTTTTGGTCTCCCTGTGCAGCACATTGCATTGATTTGATGCTTGAAGATATTGGCTCTTTGAAATCAGTCAAGGAGACATTGGATGATGCTAAGGTGATCACATCATTCATTTACAATAGCCTCAAAGTGGTGAATTTAATGAAGCTATACACCAAAGATAGAGATTTGTTGAGACCAGGTATAACACGGTTTGCCACCGAGTTTATTTCTATTGAAAGCCTTATTCGCTATGAGCAAGATTTGAAAAGAATGTGCACGACTACAGAATGGCGTGAATTCAACAAGGAAAGGAGTAGAAGAAGTGTGCGAGATAAGGTTGCTAATCTCATTCTGACTGACCGGTTTTGGAAGAAGGCAAGAGAGGTCCAAAACATTATGGATCCTCTTGTTAGAGTCTTGAAGATAGTGGACCAGGACAAGAAACCTACACTATCTATTATATATGAAGCTATGGATAGAGCAAAATTGGCTATAAAGGCCTCAAATAAGAACTGGAAGAAGTACTGGGACATCATTGATAGAAGATGGGAGGGACAATTGCATAGACACTTGCATGCTGCTGGTAATTCATTTGCCTAGAAATCATATTTGTTGACTAGAAATTGAAACTGTCATATCATAACAATCGTTTGCTTACATTATTGCAGCATATTTTTTAAATCCAGCACTCCAATATTCAAAAAACTTTTCTACACATCCAGAAGTGAGATATGGATTAAAGGAGGTCATTAAAAGATTGGAGCCAGATTTGACTAAACAAGCAAGAGCTATTAATGAGGTAATAATAATTTATTTATTTCATCGATATAATGTTATGCAAATATTAACACTTGTGATGTGTATTCTCACAGATAAAATTATTTGTGGATGGAGTTGGAGAATTTGGAAGCTCACTAACTAGAAGAGCAGTGCAACAATCTCTTCCAGCTGATTGGTGGATTAATTATGGCGAAGAAGCTCCCAATCTGCAGAAAATTGCCATCAAAGTCTTAAGCCAAACATGTTCTTCATCGGGTTGTGAAAGAAATTGGAGCACGTGGTCGCTAATTCATACAAAACTGCGCAACCGGTTGGCAATGAAAAAGTTGCATAAACTAGTATATGTGCATTACAATATGCGGTTGCGAGTAAGAAACTTGACATGCAAAAGCGACACTGATGATTATTACAACCCAATTGATCTGAACAATATTTTCAATGATGATGATATTTTGGATGAGTGGATTCGTGAGGGAGAACAGCCGATGTTACCACCAGATGACTTAGGTTGGTTAGATGAAGGTATTCGTCATACTGACGAAAGTGGCGGTGATGATGGTGATGGCGGTGATGATGACAGCGGTGATGGTGGTGGCGATGATGGTGGTGAGGGTGATGGTGGTGAGGGTGATGGCGGCAGTGATGGTGGTGATGGTGGTAATGTTGAAGATACTCATGGTGTTGGTGGAAGCCAACGAGATGATGCTTTAACATGGGATTCACAATATTATGCCACACAAGATACAGATCATGGAGGCCGGGCGGGGATTTCACAGCAGCGTAGGCATTTGGATCGGTTGGTCGAATTCAGTTCTAGCGATGATTATTCGAGTGGACATGATTACTACTCACATGGTCATCATAGTCTTGAAGGCCATTTACAGGGGTTGGGTTTGACATCTGGCCAATATTCTGGCACTGATTATTCTAGCACTGGTGATTACTCTACTAGCAGCACTGAATATCGAGGTTTTGGGTATTATCACCATGGAGCTGATATTGCACAGCCCCTACCGCCATATTACTCTGATAGTGGATCCTCTGGCCAATCATCTCAGCCTACAGGATCTCACCCACAAACATATCATTATCCTTATGGAAACTATATGCCTGGTTTCTATACTTATCGCGGGCCAGATGATAATGATGATTTGGAGCCTCCTCGTAATTCAATGTGGAAATGACTATATTAGCAGGTACTTATGAATTATTTTGTGCAATTTACTATATTATGCATGTATTTTGATATTTTTCTACCGACGACGCTTGTATTTATGCTTTCACGTTATGTTTTGAGTGTTAGGTGATATGTTTTGAATATGTGATGCATGAATTTGGATGTTTACATTTTTTTATGATTTGTCATGATTTTTTCATAATTTTTTTGGCGCTCTATGTAGCGTTTTTTGCGTATCGCCCGAGTCCGATCCGAGTCGCCGAGACCGATCCGTCTCGGTGCCGGCCGAGTCGGCGGCCGAGACCGAGACTTTGAACCATGCTTCACTTGCCAATTTAATGATAGTGGAGAGTTGGTAGTAGCATCTTCAAAGTAGAAATTAGACTTTGGTAATACATTTATCCATTCGTGCAGTGTTTGAAGATTTGTTTTGCTCATGAATGGGGATAGGCTACTATATAATTTGTCAAGTCGAATCTGATTTCTTGGTAATTTGTACTTCTATTCGATCATTTAGAACAAAAAACCTATTTATGTAAAATTCATACATGTGTATATTTATATATATATATATATATGTGAATGTCTTTAAAGATGGTAGGTGCAGAGTGAGTTGACATTTACCTCATCCAATACTTTTAGTTACAGAGTGAGCATGTTTCCGTAGTATGCAAATTTTATATGACCTTATTGTTGGTGCCAATCCTCCATTGTTCACTGCCAGGACCCTTCCTAAGACGAAAGTAGGCAATAAATCGGGGTTCCTCATAGAGCCTAGATTTATTGTTGCAAGGGAAGCTTCCTGCAGTGATGCATTTTCATTTTAACTTCATTCGACTATCATTCAACTCTTGAATTACCGTGTTTAACATGTGAGTGTAAAATTTGTTAGTTAGACTATAAGGGTTTAGCTTATACTGTGCATGACTTTGTTGGTAAGGAGTGAAACCAAGTGGAACTGTAGAGCAAACTCTTGGTGAATGTACTGTAGTATCCCGGGTATCTGTTGTCTCTGCATGTCCACGAGCCGTTGAACCTGAAATGTTATGTGGGGAATATATAAAATCAATGATGTCTAAGGAGATTGGAGTACAAATAAAAGTGGTTAGGTGGTGATAAGATTAAAGTGTGATGTTGGAGAAGGGACTAAATTAGGGTTTTGTGGTGGGATTTTGTAGAATTGGGGAAGAACGGGGTTTTGGGGGTTGGATATCACCACGATCGCAACCCGGGTTCTCGGCTTCACCGCTTGGTTCGATTAATCCATGAGATTAAATCAAACAAAACAAAATTTTCATAGGAAAATAATTTTTAAGAAAATAATCATTAATTCTCAAAGTCTACTACATGGCTAGATATAGCCTATAAAACGTGCAACACACGTGCAATTATTGATAGGATCAAATCTAACCAAATTTAGATTTAAATAACTCTTAAATCTTAACAAAATTTATCCAAATCTAAATTAAATAAAAATCTAAATCATGCTAAATCAAATAAAATCTTCTTCAAATCTAAATCCAAATCTAAATTCTAAATGTAAATAAATAATAGTAAATCTGAGCCATTCGATTCTCATCATTCTCCCCGGCTTGAAAATATTCATCTCTGATGAATACAATGGTAAGTAAGAAGGTGGGATGAAGACGACAAAAAGTTTCTTTGAGGACATGAAGATGAAGGGGGAAGGGCGGAGAAGATCAGAGGAGTGAGGACGAGACAGTCTTCATCGGCATGGCGGCGTGGAGATCTCAGCGACGACGACGAAGAATTGGTGGAGACTGGACGACATGGGATGAAGGCAGCGGCAGTGATGCGACGACAATGATGAGGTGGAGGTATTGTAACGGTGGTGATGGCATAGATCTAGAGTTTGTAGATGGGAGTTTAAGTAGAGATGATGAACAATTTTTTTAGAAATTTTGATTCTGATACCAAAATTGATGTGGGAGAAGGGACTAAATTAGGATTTTGTGGTGTTTGTAGAATTGGGAAAGAACAGGGATTTTGCGGGTTGGATATGACCACGGATTGCAACCTGGGCCTCGACTTCACCGCCTGGTTCGATTAATCCATGACATTAAATCAAAAACACAAAATTTTCATAGGGAACAAATTTTTAAGAAGATAATTATTAATTCTCAAAATCTACTATATGACTATATATAGCCTACAAAATATGCACCATACGTGCAATTATTGATAGGATCAAGTCTAATCAAATTTAGATTTAAATAACTCCTAAATCTTAACAAAATTTATCCAAATCTAAATTAAATAAAAATCTAAATCATGCCAAATCAAATCTTCTTCAAATCTAAATTCACATCTAAATTCTAAATCTAAATAAATAATAGTAAATCTGAGCCATTCGATTCCCATCAAAGTGGGTAAGGTATGGTAAGGAATAGTAGGTGAGAGGAAGTGCAAGAATTGCAACAAAGGGAAAATATTATTAGATTGGTTGATTCTACCAAAATGTTCAAGTAGACTAGTGGAAGCTTCTATAGGAAGAGGTTCTCAGGTTCACTTCAAGGGTTGGGAAAGAGAAAGAGAAAGATGTTTGCATCGATGTAGATAGTGATAGCAGATTTTAGAAATGCCTGTAGTCACAGATAAATATCTTGAGGAAGATTTCAAATGCTTAATAGAGAAAGTCAAAGCAAACCTTATTAGGAAAATACTGTTAACTATGGATGTGGCATTCAAGTTGTAACCCTGCACTTAGCAAAACGGTGAGCCCATTGAGCCCCACATGACAAAAGAGGCCACCCTTGTGCACTTCTAGATCAGTCATTCACATCAGTGAAGTAGAACGACATGCTAACTGTAAGTTTTTGAAAAATATAAGCATGGTTATGGGTTAAAAATAAATATCCATCAAACTTAACTTATAATGCTATATACATGAATTTTTGGCAACATGGAAAGGCTGCAGCACGGACACGACTTGCTTGGAAAGGTATAATAAATTGGGATAAATAAATATGATTTGAATTTAAAATAATATGGTTTGAGGCTTTGAGCCCAGGACTTCTTGAAACTTTGTGCTGATACAAACCACTTTGTTCCAACAGCTTAAGCTAGTGGGTTAACACAGTATACATTAAACAAACTTAACATTAATGGTAGGATAGCAACGTGCATGATTTAGAAATTTAAAAGGTCCAAGTGTTTTTCATGCTTCGTTATGGGGGTAACTGTTTTACTAAAGGCCAAAATTGAGGAAAAAGGCTATATGGCTTGAATTAGGTTGACATTTGAAGGGGGTTGAACAGGTTAATGGAGCATTATGAATTACTATTGACCAGGGGACAGTGTTTCAGCTGAGAGGGACTATGTTAAAGCCCAGACAAGTAGAGCAAGGCAAATGTGTTATTTTGAGTGTCTTGGTGACCAAGGTAACTTGTAATTTGTATTTCAACTTTAATATACTGGCAAGGGAATCATAATTCTTTGACGGACATTCATCAGGAGCCTGATTGTGGGTCCATCAGATTGCACTGCTCAGTGTATATGGTGTTGCCTTTAGGAAGATCAGTGTATATGGTGTTGCCTTTAGGAAGATCAGTGTATATGGTGTTGCCTCTAAAATGAAGTCAATATGAATGCTGTGATTGGCATAGTGACTCTTAGATTCCCATCATATTTCCTGCCTCAAGATATTTTTTATCTTACAGTATCTTTCTGTGGTTTCCTGGGCCTTAGAGGACGTATTGGAGCAGATGCTTTAATTTTGGCTCTCTTTGAATATTTCTTAAATCAACTGCTATAATTTCTCAGCCTAGCACGGTGTTATAAGTTGAACTTATGTTTTCTTACCTTCTAAACATTGTTTATTTCTTGAACAGCTTTGTGATGGCTCCATTGTCGGCTTTACGGTTGTTCACAATGTAAACTGTAATCATGGACTGATATACTTCACATCACAGGTATTGATTTGTTTTAATATAATTTTTGGTAGCACATTCTGTGACTTATTTCAATTGATATATGACACAATATTTTTGCTTTTAGGGTTATTTGAAAATTTGCCAATTGCCATCTGTTTGCAACTATGATAACTACTGGCCAGTGCAGAAGGTCGGTTCTGCTGTTTTCTGCTCTGTCTGTTAGTTCCACATGTACATATGATTTTGAAGTTTAGGGAAAATATGTATTTAATTTTCATTTCATTACAGATCCCTTTGAGGGGAACCCCGCATCAGGTCACCTACTTTACAGAAAAGAACCTCTATCCAGTGATATTATCCGTTCCTGTAAGTAGCTCTGTACTTGGTAGCTTCTAAGCACATGAAGGTTACGAAGGTTATCTTCTTCACTGAGTTCATTAAAATTTTCTGTTGGAGAATAATACATTTATATGGATATATTCTGTAAAAGTTCAAATTTATATAAAAACATTCCAAGAGATGAGATATATTGAACTCTTTGATTGATCTAAACTTTTTCATATGAATTCAAGGGGGAAAACACTTTTGGAGAATTAATGATAGTACAAACTGTTGAAATTATGTGTTTATTCTCTCAAAAGACACAAGTTCCTTTTCTTTTTTAAATGCAAGCTTGTCTGACGTTTCTTATCCTGATGGTATAACATGATAGACAGCTTGTTAATAAATTTCCTGATATAATTACATGTAAATGAGGATGTGGGAGGTCTGGTGTCATAGGAGGAATTCCTCCTATGGCGTCCTATGATCTACATCTCCCTGTCTCAAATTGAAGATCCACAAACATTCAAAATGACCTCCATGCATTTAAACACACATGGATGAAAACTCAAAAAGTTTGAAGATAGTTCACCTATGCTTCAAGTGGTTGCAAAGTGAATGGTTTAATAGAACAAATGCGACCATTAGATCCATGGGTACATGGTATCTAAATTCACATGGCTTTTTGTACTTATATTTTAGGATACAAAGATCATGATGAATGGTTGGATCATGAAGTGGATCCTCCGAGGGCATTGGACCTCCCATATTATAACCATATGTTTGTCTAATTTTTATTTGTAGATATAAAAAACTTGCGGAGCATATTGCGATCAAATTATTTCATATGTTGGATGAAAATAGTGTTATTCCCCCCCTTCATGCTCTAATGAGATATGTCTTTAAATTCTTGTAGAGTTATCAATTATGTATCTGAAATGTGCTTTGGATATTGTTCCTTCCATGATTATTGGGGGGCTGGCTGCGATTTCCATTTTGTCCTAGGAAGTCATGATGTTCCTGGGGAAACAACTTATCAGCTTTATAGGCAAGCTTTATGTTTTAGTTTTTAGTTATATTCTCAGTCTGTAGGCAATATGCACATGTCAGTTGAAGTCCGTGCAACAGTCGTGTTCTTTTCTTGCTTTAGCCTCATATTCACAATTTTATTATGTGAAATTTCTATTTGAACCAAGTTAACTAAAGAAAGATGAACAATATGAGTTGAGCAAATGAACCATATAAGTTCCTTTAATCATGAAACAAAGCAGTGATGAAAAGGACTGCAAATTATTCTAGGGTTAGTGGAGGACATGAAAATTTTGGAATGAAGTGCAGATGCCACTGAAAACTGAGTTGTGTAACAAGTTTTGAGAAGCCTATAATAGATGTACTCATGATTGGTGAAAGAGGAGAGATGAATTTACTGCAATAGCTTGGTGGTTGTACTCATGATTGGTGGAGAGATGAATTTACTGCAATAACTTGATGGTGTTATATGTTGAGGTTGGAATAAACCTCAAGAGTAGAGTTCTTAGGCAACAATATCAGTTTTTTAATGTTTCATTCTTCTTGTCAGCGGTGTTAGTCTGGGTTGTAAGGCCACTCTATAGAGAGCAGTGCATTATTTGTTAACAGTCTTTGTTTATTGTTTCGAGAAGTCTGTTATTTCTATGTATATGACTACTTTTTGTCTAAAACCTTTCCCATATATATAAGTGATGAACTTAAATAGAAGGCTGAGACTTCTACTTATTAACTTAAACTTTTGGTCAGATTGGTTCTTAACCTCTGTTTAATTCCAATCATGTTCCTTGTGGAGGCCCATGTAACTCCCTAAGGGTGTGCATCGGGTCGGGCCCGAAAAAATGGGCTCTTAAAACCTGTAAAACCCGCGCGAACCTTGATGGGCGGGTTCAAGAGGTCTTAAATGAACATCGGGTTGGGTTTGGGTTTCTTTAAAACCCTGCTTGACCCGAACCGAATCCACCTTAAAGAGCAGCTTTTTCTTTTTGAAATATAGGTTGTAGCCTGGGGCAAGCATGATTTGAATCTAAAACCTGTACTCTCATAATAAGTTATAATTCTGACCCATTCATTTATAAAGATGAATGACTAAGATTAGATTAAAAAATTATATAAACACACTCTAAGGAAGGGACCCTGATCTCTTTACACACACTTTTATCTCAACTTCCTCTCCCAAATCAAACCCTACCCTCCTTAGACTCAATCTCCTCTCACATCTACCTCCCCTCTCTCAGACCAAGAAGATGAAATCTCTCTCCCATCTCACTTGCTCCTTGACTTGGGCGCCCCTTATTTTTCTTTAGATTTTGTATTTTTTAATCTTATCTTTGATTATTTTTTGTTTTCATCTTATAATTTGGATTTTACAAGTGAATTAATTTGTAATATATAATTCTTGTTGCAAATTATAGGGAATTATAGGGATGTCAACAACATTATTGTGTGATTTTTATTTGTTTTTGGTTATTAGAATTTTTCTTTAGCAGTTAGAGTATAACTACTTTGATAACCTAAAGAAAAAGGAAAGTCCAAATCTGAAAACAAGTAAACCGAATTGACCCGCCCTCACTTGTAACCTGCCCGAATTTACTCTAACTCGTTCAGTTTGGGTTCGGTTTGAAACTACACAAGCCTGTCGGGTTCGGGCGGGTTTTAGGTTGAAGGGTTTCATATTCGGGTCGGATATAATTTTTTTTGGGAAAACCCACCCGACCCGACTCGTTTACACCCCTGTAACTCCCCAACAATGGAATCTATTTTTTTGGAAATATAAGCCATAGCCTGGTGCCAAGGTTCTAAATATCGGATTTCAGGATCGTATCAGATGGAGTTTTTTCATATCGGACATCGGGGCAGATATCGGGGATACAATCACATATCGGACGTTCATATTAGACACTATATATAATGAAATATCGATAACTAAAAGTTGGTGTAGTGTTATAGATATCATCTACCTAATAAAAATGATGTAATATGCTTGCAAAGACATAAAAAATAATGTACATTTACATGCAGTCGTGCAATAAATAAGTTATTTCATATCGGGCGATATATCGGGCGATTTATCAGCCAATATCGGGCGATTTATCGGGGGATATTTTAAATATCGCCCGTTTTTTGCTGCAAACGATATGACGAACAATTTTCCTATACCGTATCGGCAGCAGGTAAAAAAGAAGATATCGGACGATATCTCGGCCGACTCGGCCGATATTTAAAACAGGGCATGGTGCAAACGGGATTTGAACGCCATACTTTTTATCCATTATTAGTCAGGGAGTATGGGTTTTTCTATTTTTTAATTTTTAAAATTTATTTAATTGTATTACATATTCAAAACATAAAAAAATCATAAAAAGTAGAAAATTTTCATGCCCTGATTTCATATAACTCAAAAACTTTTTAGTTGAACTTAAATTTAGTTTCATACCTAATTTATTAAGCTATAAATTAGGTATTAACTGATACTTTATTATGTGCAACATTATTTTAGTCATATGTAGCTACTAAATTATGTTTCGTTTTGCTGACGGACACAGTTGCAACTGCAATTCCAGAATCACAAGATCCTCTCTTACTACCACAACAATAACAACTTTAACACATCTTCAATAAGAAGAGTGAACTGAGAATAGAAGAAAAGAAAGGAGTAGCAGCAACATCCAATAGCAGAATCAACAACAACAAAAAAGAGGGGGAGCTAAGTAGTTGATGAAAAAAGAAGAGGAAAGGAAGACGGAGAAAGAAGGGGCAACAACAATAGTAATGAAGAGAAGAAGAGAAGGGAGAAGAAAAGAGCAACACAACATGGCAAAGAAGAAGAGTAGAAGAACTGGAGAAAATATAGCTCATAGAATTAAAAATATGTAAAATTATAAAATAGTAAATTTTTTTTAAATTTCTACCTCTATTCAGCTGGCTGGAGATCCTGAACGGTATCCTATCGCTAATCGTCGGTGTCAGAGGAGTTGATGATCGCCGACTGCGAGGAATGGGGTGGGTTCGGGATAAGTTTGAAGGTGTACACTAGGACATCTCAAATCGACTCATATTTCAAGCGAAGCGGGTTAGACTCACTTTAAAGTGGGTTCAACCTGCTTAACTAAAAAATAAAATTTAGAAAGCACTCTGGCCAGGCGGGCCAGGTGCAAAGCGTAATGGCTTAGAGGTCGTCTCCGCCTAGTCAAGGCCTAGGCAAGAGCCTGGGTCGATTTTAAAACACTGATTCAATAGGAACTCTTTACTGAATAAAATTTTAGCATGTAATTAATTGGAATTTTAATTGGACACATAATCTTTAATTCATGGTGTGTAATTTTTCTGTTCTGTGACCAATAACTTGTCAAGAAACATGTGTTTAAAAATAATATTTCTTTATATTGTGGTGATATAGACCAAGGTTGAGCATATAATGATATAGGCCTATAACATAAAAGGGTCGTATTCTAGGTTTTAATTATATTTTATATTAAGAAGTTCGAAAAGGAGCACATAAGAAGTCGAATTAAAAAGTTTCAGAGTTGGTTTCCCAAAAACAAATTTTGTGCCCAACGTGCCTTGTGTTTGATTCTGCTTATGTGGGTCCGAGATTGGATTCTTATAACGAAATCTTGATATAAAATAGTGAAGACCATCTTCTTAAACCTTTGGGATTTACCTGTAATAGTATAAGGCCCAAGATTGGATGCTCAGGACCAGATCTAGATGTAAAATAGTGAAGACACGCTTTTCAAACCTTTGGGATCGACTTCTAATAGTATAGGATAATTTACTTCATATTCCTGTTTTAAATATCGGCAGATTCGGCCGAGATATCGTCCGATATCTCCTTTTTTACCTGCTGCCGATATGATATGGGGAAATCGTTCGTCATATCGTTTGCAGAAAAAAACAGTTGATATTTCAAATATCGGCCGATAAATTGCTCGATATTGGCCGATAAATCGCCCGATATATTGTCCGATATGAAATAATTTATTTATTGCACGACTGAGTGCAAATGTACATTTTTTTTTACTGTTTTTGCAAGCATATTACGTCATTTTTATTAGGTAGATGATGTATATGACTCTAAACTAACTTTTAATTATCAATATTTCATTATATATAGTGTCTGATATGAACGCCCGATATGCGCGCGTATCCCCGATATCTCCCCCGATATCCGATATCCGATATCCGATATGAAAAACTCCCATCCGATACGATTCCGATATCTGATAATTAGAACCTTGCTTCATATAAACAAGTTTTTATTTTTCAGATCTACTTAACTAGTCAGATCAAGATCTAAAATGCTAATTAATAATGGTTGTCGTAGGATTGAACCAATGCCCTGGCAATATTTGTACTTGGACTAATTGACTAATCCACTCATTACAAAAAATTGAAATAGTATAGCACAACTTATAATATATATAAAAGATAGGCGCAATTTCAGAATATAAAATGACCAACTTAAAAGTGGCACTTAGGGATTCTCAAAAGTGATAGATCAAAGGACAAAACTCAAATCTTTTTAATATAGTATAGTCTAATCTTTGTCGTGTCAATGTGTCAACGTGTCATATCATTCTCTGTCACTCTTTATGTCACAGCTTCATAAGAACAACTTAGTGCTGTTCATTTAATTAGTAATCTGCAAAAGTTAGCTTCAATGATTCCCTTGTAGGTTAACTTTAAACACAGTCAAATGTAGTTTTACTCAATAAACTGAAACTAAATGTGCACAAGATACAATATTGTCAAAAGCAAAATAGGATGTTTAAGTGTTTCAGGCCTTGCCAGGGCTTCAAAAACTTAAAAACAAGGCTAAAGAGGTTAAAAGCATCTTTTTTCATCTTTTTTATTATATTATTTTTGTTTCTCTCACCATCAAGCTTTCTGTTTTTGTTGCCGTGCTAGCAATAATGGCTACTTGCAGCTGCAATTTCTTCTACAATTGTTTGGAAATAGTAAAAACTTCCAAGCGAGGAGGGAGGATAAAAAAAATCTTGAACCAGTTGATACAATTTTGTCAAAAGCAAACTAGGATGTTAAGTGTTTCAGGCCTGCTAGGGCTTCAAAAAGTTAAAAACAAGGCTAAAGCGGATAAAAGCATCTTTTTTCATATTCTTTATTATATTATTTTTGTTTCTCTCACCATCAAGCTTTCTGTTTTTGTTGTCATGCTAGCAATATTGGCTACTTGCAGCTGCAATTTCTTCTACAATTGTCTGGAAATAGTAAAAACTTCCAAGCGTGGAGGGGGGATAAAAAAAAATATCTTGAACCGGTTGATTTTATCACAAAAGAGGGAGGATATTTAATAGAATACTTGTTTGTAAGATGTATTTAATGTTGGGATTTTTTGCCACTTTAGTTGAGCTCTTCACGGGTTTTGGAGAGGGGCCTTGAAGCGGATGGGTGGACAAAGCAAGGAGAATTGGGTGAGAGGGGGAAGGAAAAAAGGGAGATGTTAGGCTAGTGTAGATTTTTGTTACAAAAGCATTGTGAGGTGTAAAACCATGGAAGGACTTTGTCCATTTAACTTGGTCTTTGCTTGAACGTCACTGTGTCAGTTCAAATGCTTAACTGCCTCTTTGAGTTGTGAAGTAGCTAGAGGGTGTTATTTCACAACTCGAGGTTTGAGGGTATGCATGCCCGGATTAGGTGCTTCATGGGCCTCTTCTGGAAGAATTTGGAGTTGAATCCTACCCTTCAAATTCAATGTCATGTCATTCAATTTCAAATTGATGATCCACTGTATTAACATCATCTAAAATTTCTAAAAACAAAAGCCAAGTGTTTTTTGGACTGCTTTGCCCATGCGTAAATTAGGCACAGCCAAGAGTAGCACAATTCTTAGATTTCTGGTTTCTGGCATACAAATTCTTAATTGAACTATTTGATGTCAATCTAAACACTTAAAATCCTTACCAAGTTTTGTTAGGTCGTAGACATCCTAGTCTGTTAGTTAGTAGTTTCGCTATATGGGCCATCCATTTTGCTCCCCCTTGATGCATCATAGGCTAAACTACCTTAAAACACTTCTGGTTTTTTTGGCACCCTACGCCAGTGAAGCTCAACTTGAATGGCATGGATCTTCAAGTTGTCTTTCCTATCTTCTAATTTGAATGGGATGCTTCGAAACTCTTCCATGAAGTCAAGTCCTCTCTCTATAAATATTATATAATGTGGTAAACTTTCTAATAACACTTCTTGATACTAGGAATAAGCAAACATCAATAAAACACAACAATATGAAAACTTGGCTTTGAATACACCTAAAGTGTATCGGCTCCAAATCCACCTCTCGACGTGATACCATCGATTTTTGTTACACGCTAATGAAAGAATTAGTAACTTAAGTACTTATATAACAAATGTTTAATTGGTGATGATGATATCTAACTTGTATGTTTGTTTACAAATCTAGAAGATTGTAGCGCTATTTGATTGATGGATCCTTTTGATTTTTATTCATTAATGTAAAAATGCATAGTTAGGTGTCTTAATTTGCATATATTCAAACCATGTGAGCATATTAAATTATAAATAAGCTAGTGAGTCATTTGTTGTGTTGTTCCTTAAAAGGAGCTTGGTGGTAACTTAAATTTAGGGTTTTTAGATATACACCCTTCAAATTGTTCCTATTAAGAAAAATACCCCTTAAATTATTGATATTGCTAATTTACCTTTCAAATATTATTGGTTCTAAAATTTCCCCCCTCCTCGATCGCTCTTTCGGAATGAAAGGCAAATATTCTTCTTTAATCTATTAACTTGTCTATTTTTTTTTTTCAAAAATGACTAAATTGCTGCAATTTAATTAATTATATCCCTCCTTCCGAACTTGACCTTTATCTCCATGTTCTTCGTCTTTCTCTTTCTTCTCACTCTAAAATCAAGCTCCTACTAGAAATAAATCAAAAGAAAGAAAAACAAGTTATTCTCATGATCAAATTTCTTCATTGTTTTCTATTTCTCAAAATCTAAATCAAGTTCTTAAAACAAACCCTCTCAAAAACAACCTTTCAAAATCTAACCCATTCCTATTTCATTTGAGGAAAATTTTGGAGGAATTTTGGGTCAAGGGGCATTGAAAAAGAAAGGAGGAAAAGAAGAAGAATGAAGAAGGGATTAAATTTTTGTGTTTGGGAGAATTTGGGTTAGATCAATGTGAAGGGAAATCTTAAGACCCGTAAGATTTGGAGGGTAAATTGGCAATATCAAGGATTTATGGGGTATTTTTTTAAATAGAAAAGATTTGATGGATATATATTTAAAAACCTATAAAATTTAAAAGAGAGACTATGGCACCTATGTCAAATGAAAAGTGAAGAAAGCACCTAGCATGACAAACAACGTAAATAAGAGAGAGAATACAATGGGCGAAGAATGAGCTTTGCTGGCCTACTCTTGCTTGCTTCTTAAGTAGAGAGAGAAAAAGAGAAAATAGAGAAGGAAAAGAGAAGGAAACAAAATGGAGAAGAGAAATTAGTGAGTGACTACTTTATCCATATGATTTAGGATCCTATTTTCTTGTCTCGTAAGGATGGTCATGATGATACAAGAGTTTATAGTTGGAGCATGATTGATGTAGAACGAGAAGGGGAAGAAGATGAAGAGGGAAAATAAATTAGGGTTTAGGAGGATACATATTAATTTTGGTTCTCTCTCACTCAGCACATCATCATGTAAAGATTCAACACAAAGCAATAAGTGCAATGCAATATTAAAATTTATCAAATCAACTAAACTACCAATTAACTACATCATTTGGTGTTTTATAAGCTCATACAAATAGAAGTGTCTCGTCATACACGATATGAGACTAAAATAAAAAAGAAAAACAAGCCTAGCTTAAAATGAAGAGTAAAAAAGCCTAAACAAAAAAACAACTATTGATTTCTATTAATTCTCCCTAGCTTTGAAAAATTAATCACTGGCGAATGGTGACGGTGTGAATGAAGTCGAGCCGAGTAGGGCTACACCAAACGAGTCGTGCGAAAATAAGTCAGATTCTCTATGCTGAATACTGGGTTTCTTCCAAGATCACAGAGAATATCGAGCTTGTAGGTGCTGGAACCTAATCTCTTCAAAACTTTTTATGGACAACTGCGTTGAGTATGAAGCATTTTCAAAGTCCTAATGTGAACCTATCTTGGTGCACTCTAATCTGCACCTCATCGCCTATTGCAAGTTCATGCAACCTCTTGTGAGGCTTTGCAACAAATTGATAATTATAATTGTTGAATGTCATTTGCTTTTTTGTGTGAACATGTAACTCATGAAAGTACACCTAGAGGAGGGTGAATAGGTGTAGTGCTAATCTAAGACAAATAATGCGGAATTTAGAACTAAATGCTAAACACACACTATGTGTAATAAAGAGCGAGTCGGAATTTCCCGTGAAGGGCTCTGAAACTACTCCTCACTATTCCTCTGAATTATGAGTTGAGGAGCTTCAATAGCTCTCTTGGTTGAACACAAGTGTGAGCACACAAACAATATCAAACATGTATATGGATGAGCAATTAATAACAATGTAAGATATAAAAGTTGAGAGATAGAAGATCAAATGCAATCACAAGGATATGTTTCGAGGTTCGAGCCACTGCTCTACATCCCCGCCTTCACAAAGAAGGATTTTCACTATCCACTATAGGATCTTCCACAAAGAGACCTTCACCGATAAATTACAACTACAAATCGGGAGTACACAACACCAACTCTCACACCTCTCCACAAGATGGTATGCACAAAATAAAGAGAAAAAGATTACAACCTGGTGATCACTTAGATCACAAATAATCACTTGGTGATCTCAAAAGATCACAAACAAAAACCTCTCACAAATAAGATCCTAAGATTTGTAATGAAAAGCTCATATATGTGAGTGAACAAAGTTTTTGGAAAGAAAACACAAATGAAATCACTTGGGAAAACTCTAGAAATGATATAGAAATTTAGAATAAGAACCTAGAATTTCAAAACTTGTTTTCTTTTGATTTTTCAAAACTTTGAAACAAAATAAAGATAGAGATTTTTTAGCACTAAAACTTGTTTTGAAAACTTGTAAAAAACTCTGTAGAAGATAGGAATTTTGGCTCTCAAAATTCTTATTAAAAACAGGCTAAGGGAACCCATATTTATAGGGGTTCTAAAATATAACCGTTGGGGTCCAAAGCAGGTCAAAATTGATTGTCGGTCGACCAGGCGGTCGACTGTCCCTAAGGCACAGAGAGAATCTTTCTGTCGGTTGACTGCCACCCAATAGAGAATTGGGTGAGCCAGTGGGTCGACCGGTCGGTCGCCCGAGCAAGCACCCAGGGCTTGTGCACATTCTTGTGCATGTCGGTCGATCGAACGGTAGACCGAGCCCTGTTTCGGTCAACCGTCAGCAACCCAAAAGTTGGGAATATAGGCTGAAAAATGTGGTCTTCTAAATACCTATAAATTTTCATAAAATCTCATAAAATTCACAAAAATAAGTTATGTAAGTACTTGAAATACAAATATGTTTGATCAAAGATCAAGATATATTACAAACAATTTGAACTATTTTTGAGGCATAGAATTTTAAGCTTTAAACAAAAATGGTATTTTCAAAAAACCAATTTCTAAAGGAAAATATGATTTTCTATGAACTTATATAAATACAAAAATAAGATATTTGAAACACATTTGAAGTATACGTATAGATAGAATCCAATACACATATAAATGATATATCTTTATTTTTGATAATAAATCTTAAAATAAGTTTTGATAAAAACAGAACTTAAAACCATGAACTAGAAACATCAAAATAGGTTTTTCTAAACATATGAAGCATTGATGTATATGGATGAAATCCAATATACATTAAATCATGTAAACTTCTTTTGATGAACTCTATTCATGAAACTAAAAAAATGTATACTTGAAATATTGAAACTTAAAACGAAACGGTTAAACCGAAAGCCAAACTATAAATCTTATGTATGTGTGTATACTTGAGCAATTTAAAACTAAACTGTTCTTATACAAAATCTAAACTAAACAAACTTAGATACAAGTCTTCTTCTCCAAGTCGACTTGATCCAAACACGATCCATGAGTTTGACTCTTCTTGAGTTCTAGATGCGATATTGAAGCACGAGCTCTTGAATCAACATGTGATAACTTCAAAACTTGACTTTGAATTTTTTATTGAAGCTAAACACGTACTAAATTCTTGATCAATATCTGAAACTTTATGAGCACAAGATCATTAATATTATAACTTCATAAGTTAATCATCATCAAAACTACGATGAAGGGCCTTTGGGCTAACAACTCCTGCAAATGTGATGCAAGTGATTCAACTGTGATAATGGGTTTAGTACTTATGAGAAGAGGGAGAAGATCGATAAAATTATTAAGTGTGGTTGTAGACCTATCGACTAGAGCTTTCAGTGAATATTGAGATCTAGTCACTAAGTAACATGGTATTTTGTTGTTCTTATCGATGATTGTTTTCTCCTTGTTATTCCTTACATTTGGCTTGGATTTGGCGGGTTTTAACACTATCTTTTTTCTTTGAATTTAAATTCATAAGTGTTAAATCTATCCAGACTGGTCACATCCAAGTCATATAACCAAAACCGACCCAACAAATGTGTAAAACGACTATATCTAAGACATCACACCAAACACGATCATGGTAGCTAGATATGTGGATATAGACCTGACAAACTGGATAATAGATTGAGCAGCCTTATCAACCCAATTCATGTTGTATGGGTGGGGATGTGATTCAGCCTTGAAACCCAATTTTTCAAGAGCTATGTTGATAATGATGTTCGCACAACTATCCCCATCTACCATCAACTTATAATTCTTCCCCTCATGTGTAATATAGGTGTGGAATACAATAGACCTATGTTAGTTCTCATCTCTAATAGCTGTGTTTGAACACATAACGACACCCAATTGGATACTAGAAATTCTAACATCATCATCAGAATCAGTCGCGCTACCAGTTGGTTCATAGAGTACTGTCTAGTTGTCATCATCATCGGTTTTCCTAACTAGGCTTCTTGAGGGGCATTATGCATCAACGTAGCCATAACCTTGACACTTAAGACACTGATTACCCTTGGCGTTCTTAGAAGATTCACCCATCACAAACTTGCCTTTAGAGTCTCTAGTGGCGTGAGTGTTCGGTTAGGTTGCTCCCCGGCTTTAGGAATGACCCTACGCTCTGAATAAAAATGTGATGGAGGTTTCTATGTCTTGAGCTAATTGGCTTGCTTGCTAAAGAGTCTCTATCTTGTGGGAGTAAATGAACATTGCTCGCTGAATGTTTGACCTAAACCCAGAACGGTACCTAGATATAACTTGGTAGGAGTCTTCTCGCACCTCACAATGTAGAGTTAGGTCGTTAAATTCGACGGTGTAGTCTTGAACTGACCTGCTACCCTAGCGAAGGCTGTGCAATTATCTAAGAGGCGATGCTTGTAGGAATCGGGTAGGTATTTCTCTTTAAGCTTCTATTTCATTTTCTCCGAAGACTCTATGGAAACCCCACGCCTAGTGTACTTTCTCAACCAATGTCCAATAAATCCTCTGACCCTGTAAGTCTCATTCTACCAAAACTAATCCTCCTTTTCTCAATAAATCTATACCAATCAAAGTAGTAATACAGATTTGCTATCCAGTCACTAAAAACCTTTGAATCAAGGATACCGTCAAATGTGGGAGGATTTATCTTAAATATGCAGATTATGTCATCTTTATTAATCTTAGGTCTCCTAGTGCTCTCAACCCTTATCTCATCATTAGTGTGTTAAATATCGGATATCGGCTATATATCGATTGAAAAAATTATATACCGGATATCAGATACCGGGTGATATATCACGATATGATACTAAATACCGGGCGTCAGATCTAACTTCATACCGGATGAAGAATATACATGTGATTACCTACATAAATCATATGAAAGTACTTAAAGGAAGTTCATGGTCATAGACTCATCAGAAATACTTTATCTCTCGTGGAAACTCCTCAAGTGCGTTTGTAGATGCTCCTCAAATGCGTCACGTGGTGATATATCAGATATTTTCCTCTCGGATATTGGCCGATATATCAGCACATTGCAATATATCGGCTCATATCGGTCCAAAACGATATCCGGTAAAATTTTGCACTTATCATATCATTTTGGATAAAATATCAGTATATCAGCCAATATACTGATATATCGGTCGGTATTTAAAATAATGCTCATCATTGCGATTCTCTAAAGTTCCCTCGTTCAAACTCGTGTACTATAAGGTTTAGGTTCTGAAGCTCCTTAAGAATTAGGTCTAATTTGACCTCCATATCTAGATGATCAGGGAAATATTTTCTATCACTATGAAGGAGCATGCACTATCTAAAATACAAATGCAGTATACACAATCACACGGATGGAAACAGTTTCCACGCGTTACTAAATGCATGTATTATATGCTCACACAAAAAATATTTTCCTAATGACTTCTAAAATGACGATGCAAAAAATGACTCCTAAAAATAAATATGCAACATGCAACAACATAGACAATTAGTTGCAGCAAATATAACTTACAATCACCACAAGCAAAGTATCGTAAAAGTGAGAGGTGAGTTTAGAATATAGCGCTTGAAAAAGCACCAATATCGAGTAGCGGATCCAAAAAAGTTGTGTGGAGGCCGGATCTATTGCCTAAAAGCTGCAAAATTTTTCAGTGGCTCCGGGACTCAGCTACGGATCCAATATCTCGAATATGGTTCAAAACTGACTCCGAATGGCCTCGAAATAGGCTCTGGAAGTTGCTGGCCTGCACTGTGGCTCAGGTTGAGCTACAGCTTGAGCTGGGTTGGCCCAGCTTTGGCTGGGCTCGGACTGGGTTGGTTCCAAGTCGACTCAAAGTTGGTTTAGAGTTGAATGGGTTGGGTTTGGTCGGGTACACTGGAATCTAATCCGATACTGACCTGTTAGGATTCGATTCCCGATCGAGATCGTGACTGATCTCAACGGCAAGCATACAGTTGCGATCTAACGATGACGACGACGACAATGAGAGGGTGGCGGCGAAGCAGCGATCTCGGCGTTAGTGAGGGCAGACAAAGTGGCGACGGGTGCTGCGTTGACTGTGGTGTCCTGATGAGGTCAGCGAGGTCGTCAGAAGATGGAGATGACGACGACCAGGTTGTTGAAGGCGAGCGGTGGCGTCGACGGAGGGAGAGGAGGAGACCTGATGAAGGAAGTCGACGTCAGTTGGGTTGGAGGCGGGTGATTCTCGTGGCGGCAATGGACATTGAAGGCGGTTATCGAAGGAGAAGGAAGTTGGCAGCAGCGATGACGGGCGACAGCAGTGGGTGGTGTTGCGGTCGACGATGATGATGGGGAGATCTGATCGACAAAGTAGAGCGTTGCCTGCGAAGTCGGGTGGAGGAGGAGGTCAGCGAGGTTATGTTGGCGTCATGCGGATCTGCTTATGTCGGCGGCTTTGGCAGAAGGCGTGGTGGAGTTCGCTGGCATTGGGAGCTGTCGGTGGAGGAAGTGGCGGCATGAGCTGGGTGGTGGAAGAAGACGACCAACAATTTAAATTTTTGATTTTTTTTCTTTTCTTTCCTTTTTCTTTTCTTTTCTTTCTTTTTTTTTAAAATCTGATCTAGGGTTCTGATTTTTTTTGAACTAAGGAAGAGAAAGGGGGAAGAGATATGATCTAGGGTTTTGAGAGGAGGCAGTTAGGGTTTTGTAGAAGAGACTAGTTTTTTTTTTGTAAGGGAAAATTTTGTGGAGGAAGAGAAGAGCATGATTTTTAACTCTGATACCAAACTGGAAGAAGATGAAGGGGGAGAAATTAGGATTTAGGAGGATACAAATTAATTTTGACTTCACCACCAAGGAGATCTCTATCCTACTTAGCACATCACCATGCAAAGATTCAACAGAGTAATAAGTGCAATGCAATGTTTAAATTTGTCAAATGAACTGAACTACCAATTAACTACAACATTTGGCCTTTTATAGGCCCATACAAATAGAAATCTCTTGTCATACCCGATATGAGACTAAAATATAAAAGAAAAATAAGTCTAGTCTAAAATAAAGACTAAAAGAGCCTAAAAAAAAAAAAAATTGACTAGTGATTCCCATCAATGATAGTCTTTATGGTTTTACCATGCGCGTGAAGCTAGAGGGGTGCGATTTGGTTGATTGAGATAGCATTTGTCATAAAAAGAACTTTTGACAGTAAATCTTACAATATTATGCAAGTTTTCCAATTAGATCATGTTCATTAGTCTTGTATGCTAAGTAGATTGGTATTGTTTTTTCTCCAAAGTCACAATTGATTGCTTGTTAAATAATACCAAACTATTGGAATTAAGCTAATGATCTGTTACAGTTGTACAAAATGATTCTAAACTTAAGCCGCTTCTAGTTAGAATTGATTATATAACTCTTCATATGTGCTTGCTATGTGTTGAGTTTTGCTAAATCTTGGCTAACCTATTTTTAATAGATTGTTTTCTCTTTAACTCATCTTGGAATTTAAAGGATGTGTTATATGTAGAATTTCCCTTTTGAGTCCAATAGGATGAGCATATCATGGGTTTTTAAGTGTACATAAGCTTTCACATTTGTTCTTAAAAATTTCCATGCAAGTTATGTCTTCTATACATGAGCATTACAAAATATATACATCTGATTTATCCATGAAAAGTAACTTTGCACTGTTTATTTCTTCCCTTGAGTGTCTTGAAAGTAGTTCCTTCATCATTGGTTCTCAACTATCAAAGTCATGTGATTACTCAAGAATTCTTGTTTAGTATCTTGCATATTTCTATGCATTGAAAATGTACTTTCAATCTGTATATGAACTGTTGGCCAGTTGGATATGTGGACCCACGTGGGTGACCAGTGGTATATAAACCTTTGCTTAGCGAGTAAGTTGACCATGAGTGTATTGGTTCCATCGAAGATGTTTGATGGGGATTTAGTGACTCCATAGAAGACGTCTTGGGAGATATTGGACTCATGGATTGACTGGACTTGTCGAATGGTTATCAAATTACTATATCTTTATTACTTTATTGACTTGTTGATATATTGATATACTGTTGCAGTAAAGTATCTACATTGAGGCATCATTTATACTTATGATGTATATTATGCATCACTCATTTTTGAAAATGCCTTCCTCAAGTCAAGACCAAGATGATTTCAAGTGATGTGCATCTCGCTTATGTTCAAATGTTTCCTTAAAATTCATTACTAGTGCATTTTCGTTGGATTAGTCACTTTTATGGGATTATTACTCTCTTATATGTCATGTAAACCTTCTCATTGGTTTTACGGAAACCTAAACTTTACTGGATTTTTGAGTTTCTGAAACGTGAACTCACTCAAATCATCATTTAAATTTCCAGAGTAGCACTGACTGGCGGGTATGTGACTCTTCAAGGGGATATGTCCTCTTGACATGACAACATTAGGGTAATGCTCAAATTTTGTGGTTTCTAGTGCTCGTTTAGTGTGAATGCTCTAGATGTGTATGGTACATGGAAGAGTGTTTGTTATGAATGGATTTCAATGGTTGTTTTGGAGATTGTTCAAAGAGATTAGCAAGTCTATACTCTCAAGTTATGGTTTGCTGCGGAATGTAAGTAGAAGTTGGTTATGAAAATTATCCAATGAGGCACATCCTATACAAGGTCTAACAATGATACTTATTGTGGTGTTTGCTTGGACGGATATATAAATTGGATATTTTGAGTCGTGTGATGGAATAACATTGTTCATGTCATATTACCTGAGCAATGTGTAAAATTTGAATAATGCCTTGTTTACTATTATGAAACCAGGTCATGGTTTATGGAAGTTATTTTATATAGATCAGGTATGATTTGTTCACATCCTAAGATTTGAATCACCTCATGTCTTGGGGTCTGGCACCCTTGATGCCCAGAGTCATTGCAAAGAATGCCATAATCATCGCTGTCACAAATTAGCAATTAACTCTTTATGGTTGAACAGAAACATGCCATCATATCCAGTGATTTGAACGAGGATAAAAGAAAATAATTATGACTGATCCTCTTGTAGATCGAATCTCAAACACGATAAGTTATAGAGACCCCCATCAATTCCAACTTAAACAACAAGCCCTCATTCGCCAACAAAGAAGACTGCCAGACCCATCAGGCTGTTAAGTAAATCTTGACAGACAGCACGAGACATGAGAACACGATGGGGATAAGCAGCTAATCACTAGTAGCCATGCCATTAAGATAGCTTGACAAGATTGTTCACACCTTCCGATAGCGGGATTTACATAAGAACAAATATCACAGAAATTGATAGTGCTCTGAGATCCATAGAAAATTGCAATTGCTGTGGTGTAACGTCAGGGTGTGAATACAAACTTCTTATTAGATTTAAAAGGGAATTTAACTCATCTACTGCCCTCTATTTGCGATTAGGATATGGGCCAGTTAAAATTTCAAAGGGTCAATAGTAGCTAGAGAAGAAATGGTGACCATTAATGAATGTATGGTGGAAAATGTTAAATCTACTTTTATAGCTTTAACAAAAAGTGTGGTCTAGCCCATTTGTGTGTGTGCGTGCGCTCCCACGGGTAAATATCAAAGTCGTATTCAGTTATCACTGCGTATTATGCAAAATTCTTATATAGGTTCCATCATATGCATTCATTGAACTAAAGTTTGCTATAGAAAAGGTTAGATGAATAAAAACGTCATGAATGCACTAGAATTAACTCAGATCTTGGATACCCATGCAGACTTAGCAATATTTTATAGCTTTAATCATTTTTGTAGAGACAGCAAGCAAAAGGTTCAAGTAGCGTCTGAGAAAATATGCAATACTGGTCTATCGGAGAGGAAGATTAGATGGTAAAAGGGTTTTAGCCTTTGTAGAGTGGAAATATTTTAAGAGAAAGTAGTGACTAGTAAGTAGGTTCTTAATGTTGGAGTGACAGATGTTCTTCTCGTTAGGGTGCTTATTTCACTTCTCTGCTAACTGGGAGTTCCAATTACAAGCAACATCTCTTTTTACTAAGTACTTCTCATTGAACAGGAAAGTTAGGTTTATAATCTAGCCATACTTAGATTTATTATCTAACCTGGTGCTGGATACTCCTTACATCTCTTCAAAAGAATAACCAATTAAGCCCGGAAATCAGATTCGCGATATGCCTACTCATGCTGGTCAATCTGCCAATCATATAGACAATTTGTTGCGCAATAAGAAGATTATACCTGTTGATTTCACTGAATAAAAAACTTGAGCACTTTGTCTATATTCGGCAGAACAAGGCCAAGACTCGGTCTACTAATTGGACATCTGGGGTGCCGAAGTGAGGCTGGGAGTTATCTGTCTCTATTAACAGACCCAGTCCCATTTTAGGAAACTGAATTGGATGGTCTGCTGCTGAAATCACAGAAGGTTTTTCCTGTTTTCATTTTTCCATAACTACCCTTCAATCATAGGCTGCAGACCCCGGGATTGCTACTACAGCTCTCGGGATTGAATATGCTTGTCATTTTGCGCTAACTTCTGCTTCCAAGTCGCAATGGAGCAGTTCTCCTATTCCTTTTTCACTTCACTTCACCGAAACTTGATGTGTGAGGACCTCATTTTGATGTTTTGATGGTTTTTCCCCCTTGCATCACCTTCAACCAAAAAGAATGAAACTAAACATTTTTCCTTTTTTGCAGGTTTTCACTCAGATTTTGTTGAATATGCCTTTCCTGCTCTATATACTTTGCTTCTTGGCGCTGTATCTGAATTTGGCTCATTTGCAGGTTGTCAAGCCACTTAGTCAAGTGCTTTCTTGTAATATCCCTAACCTAATAGTACTGTATTTTATTTTCTTTAGGTATTTATTACATTTTTATTTACCGAGTATTTTAATGAATCAAGTTGATTTATTATTTTCCTGAGATTATTATTATTAAGTATGGAAATTCTTTTGAGATAATAATTGGTAATTTGATATTTTATGTTTGCCATTATTATTATTAATTGTTAACTTAATTAGTATTCTCATTATTCATTAAGGTTATTATTTATTCTATTTAGTGCTGCTATTATTATTGTCATTATTATTATTAATTAGGATTACTATTATTACCTGTTATTATTAGTATAGAGTTATTAGCATTTATTTGTATTTATTTCTGTGGTGATGACTAATTACCTTTCTTAGTATTTTGCCTACTATTTTTGGTGTCACTATTGATTATTAATATTATTATAGTTATTTCTATTTATTATTATTTGAGTTATTCTCCCAAAACCCAATAACCCATCCTATAAATAAATCCTAACTTCTAAACCTAAACTAAAAACCAAATCCTAATCTATCTTCTCTTCTCCCAAGCCGCACCTCCCCCTCGATGGCCGATCCATCAGCAGATTCCCCTCCAGCAGCACCATCTTAAACCTCACCCACTCCATGGCTTGCTGGAGCTCCTCCTCGCCATCGCCGGAGCCGGAGCATACTCCCATCTTAGCCGGCAACACAACCGGATCTTCTCCTTGATGCGCAGCGGCAGTACAGCCCACGGCAGATCTGTGGCGAGCGGATCCTCTCCATCGAAGTTCATCGGCCTCCGTCGAAGTCCGTTCGTGCTTCACCCCAACAGCATATTTCACCCTCCAACCTTCCTGCCGCAAGCCAACCTATGGCCATGGCCGGGTTCATCCCATTGGCCAAGCCTGCTGCTCCCACCAGGCCGTGAGCTAGGCCGCATCACGTCCTTCTCCATCCTTTGGCCGAGTATCATGGACAGCACCAAGCCATCTCCTCAAGCCGTGAGTAATCTCCCCTCTTTCCCCCTTTATTAATGTTGCATACATAAAGTGGGTTTTATTAAAGGTGCTTGTACATTATATTAAATATTATATTAATGAATGTAATATTAATGAAATAATATATGTTTTTTCATGTGGTGTATTTATGTGTGCGCGGCAAAAATCCTTACTCCGAGCTATTTTCGGGCTCTCCGCGGGATGCCGTTGATCGTCGTCGGCGAGCGCGTACGCACCCCACGCCCTTCGCGGCGAGTTGCTCTATCCAACGACACTCTCCGCGACCCCGTACGCCTCCGTCGGAGCCTCCGTCGGTGCGCCGCAAATCGGCTCGAGGTTAGCTTTACATTTTATTGTGTGGTGGCATTTGTGTAATAATTAAAAAGTTATATAAATGTGTGAGATTGTGTGTGTGTGCGTGAGTGCCTTGGGTTTTTGCATGCATGCATGAGTGAGTTTTATTAAAGGTATTTTTATATTATTTTAATTAATTACATGTTAATAAATTAGTGTGAGTTATCATGTGTGTCTACATTATGTGCATGTATGGGTGTTATAGATACTTATTTGTGCATGCATATTAATTAATGAATAGGTATTTATAGTTAGTAGTATGTATTTATTAATTTAGATATGTATGCATGTGTTTATGTATAATCATGCATAGGTATGCATGATTTATATGCATGTGTTTCTATTCATTGTATAGATGGGTGTGTTGCATTGGCGTGCGCAAGTTCAGGCGAGCGGCAAATCCAGGCCCTTCCGGCGAGCGCGAGATCACCAGCTTGCAGCTGGGCCTTCCCCAGCACCCTGACTACCCTCCCATGCAGTCCGACAACGAAGAGCGGCACCATAGCGACCGTAACGGCGACTCGCCCGGTAACATGCAGGTTTCCCAATGTGAGTGTCTCTCTCTCTTTCTCTCTCTCTCTTTATTTATTAAGTGACCGCAGATATTATTTTATATGTTATGTAAATTGTTGAGTAGATTTCTTATGTTACATGTTTATGTGTGGAGATCGCCGAGCGTGAAGGTGGACGGTCATCTCCCGTTTATTTTACATGTTGGATGTATAGGAATATGATATGCATAATTCTTGATACATGTTAGAACCCCCATGTTTGTCCTATGTATATCTAGAGTATTGTTGTAGACATATCAGGATGTAGCATGAGGGTAATTGAGATGGATATTGGTGGTAATGACTTGATCTAATAGAACTTAGATGCATGTATATGTTGCGATACCGAGTATTGGGATATCATGTTTGATCTTAATAGAAGTGTGAACCTTTGAGGATTTGGAAATCAGATTGAATTGTTAGAGTGAGAGAGCGGAGCTTGAATATGGATATATGTTGGAATGACAATTATTATATCAGAATCATTGATGTAAATTGATAATTGATGATCATATGACTATTGGGAATCATGAGTTGGTTGTGTTGACTTTGGATTGACCTGGGACTTATGTTATTTACATTGAATGATGATCAGTAGTTAGAAATGTCTTTATTAGTGAGTATTTGAGGACATATCAGGTATGACTGAAGTAGTTGAGTAGATATTCTAGATTACATGTGTTTGAGGATGTTTCTTATTTAATATGATTGGGGTATGTGTTTGACTTGTTGATCTCGAGGACATGCATAGTTATTGATTACACCTATTGATAGAGATTGAGTTATGACGATAGTAATCTAGTCGATATCAGCGACCTATATCTTGGAGTTTGATAACAGTTATTATTTGATCTCAGTTATTGAGGGTTATAGGATTAGAACATATTGGTATTGAGGAGAGGACTAATTACAGGTTCTTTGATATGGTAGTTACCATTTTGGATTACACTGATACTGACTGATACTTAATGACTCATGAGGATTATATTGAGAATATAAGTTGATGGAATAGTAATGATATCTCTTTAGTATGGTGGGTGAGATTATGATCAGATTGGTTGAGACTGTTTATTGAGCAGTAGCTAGACTGTTACGGTTATTTTTGTATCCATGTCATTGAAGTTACTGGGAAATGATTGTTTGACTGTAACCAGAGTATAGCCCTATTGTTCATCGTATACACGGTTACTGTTACTGTTACTGATATTGTTCACCGTGTATACGATTACTGATTGACTGTTACTGTACTGATATTGTTACCGTCCCGTAGCATCCCAGTAATTGAAATGGCATAAGGTATTGATTATTACTGATGGCATTACCTGACTGATTGCACACTAGACACCTTTTACTGGACCTTGGCATATGACTGTATCACTGTTACTTGACATCTAGTACTCCTGTACCCACTGTATCCATGTCCCATGCAATGTTGACCTGTTAATAGCACAGTCAAAACCGGCGTCCGGCAGTTTGCCGCCTGGTGTCGGGATTGACGAGGATGTATCCCACAATCGTGCTAGCGTCCGGCGGATCTTGAATGGAACTAAGTGCCACACGGAACAAAGTGCCACACCATACACATGGTGGGGGCCACCTCTTGAATCCGTGGGGGCCACCTCTAGAATCCATTCCCCTCAGAGCAAAGTGCCACACGGAGCAAAGTGCCACACTACATACGTGGTGGGGGCCACCTCTTGAATCTGTGGGGGCCACCTCTTGAATCTGCAGGGCCATTTACTGACTGTGCCACCTGGTGTTAGCGTGATATTGCATTCTCAGTGCCTATTAGCATCCACACGCACTTGTATGATGATAACTCCTAGGACTCATATTATTTGGTTCTCTTTCCCTATTCGAACAATGATACCCGCATATCGGAGTTCGAATGAGTTCTACTGGATGTGCGGGCTCCAGGGTGAACTGTCGGATGTCGTGGGACGCCGGTGGGAAAGTGACAAAGATAACGTAGAATGCTGTTGATTGTTATTGATTGATTTGAATGAATACATTGTGCTATTACCCTGAATGGTTACCCTGCCTTATGACACATGACTGTATACATGATTGTAACCAGGACCACATGATTGTAACCAGGACCATACCTGTGACCAGACTTGGAATACCAGACTAGTGATATGTGATAGGTTGCCTATTGTGACATTGATTGCATATTTACAGTTGTGCCAGTTATCTTCTATCTGTATTCTTGTTTTATCATATGTGTTACCGTTCAGTTATCTATTGTGTTATTTAGTCTTTCTATCTGTAGTTGTTCTTACTATTATATATGCACATTGTTTCTTCTGCACGAGCTGTTTCCCCTTTACACACACACTCATTATGGTCGCGTTCTGACGACCCTGGATTTGCACGTCCAGCTATTGGACGATTGTCTCATTGTGCAGGTGTTCGATGAGTTGGTACACATTGCGAGGAGTTGGACACTGTCTCCCCCTCTTCATTCTGGTACCCTCAGTTCTCCTTTATTCCTGTTACTCCATGACTCTATCTGTATTGCATTCAGCTGCCATTTTCTTCCTGTCATTCATATTGCTATAATGTGTAGTCTTATATGTATTATTGCAGTGTTCTTTGATCATTATGCTTCCGATTTATAGCTTGTTCAGGTTACAATTGAGGCTTAGCGTGTATACGTGGGGTATTATCCTCGCGTATATGCGTCGCCATAACGACTCCGTATCTTTAGGATCGGGGCGTTACAGAGTGGTATCAGAGCCAGGTTCGACATAAAAGAGAACCTAGTTCCTACCTGTAACCTGACACAGTTATATTGACACTGCAATATACATATACTATTCACGTGATAATATTGACTCCATTTGGAAATTGATCGTCCTCCCTTTGAAAATTCTATTCTTGATCTGTTGATATTCATGATTCCAACACTTCAATTAGAGTGATTTGGATTTCCATCTTGATTTCATCCTTCCTTTCTATTCTATTCCTCCTTATTCTATCTCTTGAGATCGCTTACTCCATGTTGAAGCTGGTAGCAGAGATCAGAGCGCGCAGCGGAATCGTGGTGTCCCAAAGAGGCGATGTAGAAGATTGTTGTGTTCTCTCTTGATCTTTGATTTTTACCATTCCCTACCTTATGTGAATTTCGAGGACGAAATTTTTATTAAGGTGGGTAGAATGTAATATCCCTAACCTAATAGTACTGTATTTTATTTTCTTTAGGTATTTATTACATTTTTATTTACCGAGTATTTTAATGAATCAAGTTGATTTATTATTTTCCTGAGATTATTATTATTAAGTATGGAAATTCTTTTGAGATAATAATTGGTAATTTGATATTTTATGTTTGCCATTATTATTATTAATTGTTAACTTAATTAGTATTCTCATTATTCATTAAGGTTATTATTTATTCTATTTAGTGCTGCTATTATTATTGTCATTATTATTATTAATTAGGATTACTATTATTACCTGTTATTATTAGTATAGAGTTATTAGCATTTATTTGTATTTATTTCTGTGGTGATGACTAATTACCTTTCTTAGTATTTTGCCTACTATTTTTGGTGTCACTATTGATTATTAATATTATTATAGTTATTTCTATTTATTATTATTTGAGTTATTCTCCCAAAACCCAATAACCCATCCTATAAATAAATCCTAACTTCTAAACCTAAACTAAAAACCAAATCCTAATCTATCTTCTCTTCTCCCAAGCCGCACCTCCCCCTCGATGGCCGATCCATCAGCAGATTCCCCTCCAGCAGCACCATCTTAAACCTCACCCACTCCATGGCTTGCTGGAGCTCCTCCTCGCCATCGCCGGAGCCGGAGCATACTCCCATCTTGGCCGGCAACACAACCGGATCTTCTCCTTGATGCGCAGCGGCAGTACAGCCCACGGCAGATCTGTGGCGAGCGGATCCTCTCCATCGAAGTTCATCGGCCTCCGTCGAAGTCCGTTCGTGCTTCACCCCAACAGCATATTTCACCCTCCAACCTTCCTGCCGCAAGCCAACCTATGGCCATGGCCGGGTTCATCCCATTGGCCAAGCCTGCTGCTCCCACCAGGCCGTGAGCCAGGCCGCATCACGTCCTTCTCCATCCTTTGGCCGAGTATCATGGACAGCACCAAGCCATCTCCTCAAGTCGTGAGTAATCTCCCCTCTTTCCCCCTTTATTAATGTTGCATACATAAAGTGGGTTTTATTAAAAGTGCTTGTACATTATATTAAATATTATATTAATGAATATAATATTAATGAAATAATATATGTTTTTTCATGTGGTGTATTTATGTGTGCGCGGCAAAAATCCTTACTCCAAGCTATTTTCGGGCTCTCCGCGGGATGCCGTTGATCGTCGTCGGCGAGCGCGTACGCACCCCACGCCCTTCGCGGCGAGTTGCTCTATCCAACGACACTCTCCGCGACCCCGTACGCCTCCGTCGGAGCCTCCGTCGGTGCGCCGCAAATCGGCTCGAGGTTAGCTTTACATTTTATTGTGTGGTGGCATTTGTGTAATAATTAAAAAGTTATATAAATGTGTGAGATTGTGTGTGTGCGTGAGTGCCTTGGGTTTTTGCATGCATGCATGAGTGAGTTTTATTAAAGGTATTTTTATATTATTTTAATTAATTACATGTTAATAAATTAGTGTGAGTTATCATGTGTGTCTACATTATGTGCATGTATGGGTGTTATAGATACTTATTTGTGCATGCATATTAATTAATGAATAGGTATTTATAGTTAGTAGTATGTATTTATTAATTTAGATATGTATGCATGTGTTTATGTATAATCATGTATAGGTATGCATGATTTATATGCATGTGTTTCTATTCATTGTATAGATGGGTGTGTTGCATTGGCGTGCGCAAGTTCAGGCGAGCGGCAAATCCAGTCCCTTCCGGCGAGCGCGAGATCACCAGCTTGCAGCTGGGCCTTCCCCAGCACCCTGACTACCCTCCCATGCAGTCCGACAGCGAAGAGCGGCACCATAGCGACCGTAACGGCGACTCGCCCGGTAACGTGCAGGTTTCCCAATGTGAGTGTCTCTCTCTCTTTCTCTCTCTCTTTATTTATTAAGTGACCGCAGATATTATTTTATATGTTATGTAAATTGTTGAGTAGATTTCTTATGTTACATGTTTATGTGTGGAGATCGCCGAGCGTGAAGGCGGACGGTCATCTCCCGTTTATTTTACATGTTGGATGTATAGGAATATGATATGCATAATTCTTGATACATGTTAGAACCCCCATGTTTGTCCTATGTATATCTAGAGTATTGTTGTAGACATATCAGGATGTAGCATGAGGGTAATTGAGATGGATATTGGTGGTAATGACTTGATCTAATAGAACTTAGATGCATGTATATGTTGTGATACCGAGTATTGGGATATCATGTTTGATCTTAATAGAAGTGTGAACCTTTGAGGATTTGGAAATCAGATTGAATTGTTAGAGTGAGAGAGCGGAGCTTGAATATGGATATATGTTGGAATGACAATTATTATATCAGAATCATTGATGTAAATTGATAATTGATGATCATATGACTATTGGGAATCATGAGTTGGTTGTGTTGACTTTGGATTGACCTGGGACTTATGTTATTTACATTGAATGATGATCAGTAGTTAGAAATGTCTTTATTAGTGAGTATTTGAGGACATATCAGGTATGACTGAAGTAGTTGAGTAGATATTCTAGATTACATGTGTTTGAGGATGTTTCTTATTTAATATGATTGGGGTATGTGTTTGACTTGTTGATCTCGAGGACATGCATAGTTATTGATTACACCTATTGATAGAGATTGAGTTATGACGATAGTAATCTAGTCGATATCAGCGACCTATATCTTGGAGTTTGATAACAGTTATTATTTGATCTCAGTTATTGAGGGTTATAGGATTAGAACATATTGGTATTGAGGAGAGGACTAATTACAGGTTCTTTGATATGGTAGTTACCATTTTGGATTACACTGATACTGACTGATACTTAATGACTCATGAGGATTATATTGAGAATATAAGTTGATGGAATAGTAATGATATCTCTTTAGTATGGATGGGTGAGATTATGATCAGATTGGTTGAGACTGTTTATTGAGCAGTAGCTAGACTGTTACGGTTATTTTTGTATCCATGTCATTGAAGTTACTGGGAAATGATTGTTTGACTGTAACCAGAGTACATCCCTATTGTTCATTGTATACACGGTTACTGTTACTGTTACTGTTACTGTTACTGATATTGTTCACCGTGTATACGATTACTGATTGACTGTTACTGTACTGATATTGTTACCGTCCCGTAGCATCCAAGTAATTGAAATGGCATAAGGTATTGATTATTACTGATGGCATTACCTGACTGATTGCACACTAGACACCTTTTACTGGACCTTGGCATATGACTGTATCACTGTTACTTGACATCTAGTACTCCTGTACCCACTGTATCCATGTCCCATGCAATGTTGACCTGTTAATAGCACAGTCAAAACCGGCGTCCGGCGGTTTGCCGCATGGTGTCGGGATTGACGAGGATGTATCCCACAATCGTGCTAGCGTCCGGCGGATCTTGAATGGAATTAAGTGCCACACGGAACAAAGTGCCACACCATACACATGGTGGGGGCCACCTCTTGAATCCGTGGGGGCCACCTCTAGAATCCATTCCCCTCAGAGCAAAGTGCCACACGGAGCAAAGTGCCACACTACATACGTGGTGGGGGCCACCTCTTGAATCTGTGGGGGCCACCTCTTGAATCTGCAGGGCCATTTACTGACTGTGCCACCTGGTGTTAGCGTGATATTGCATTCTCAGTGCCTATTAGCATCCACACGCACTTGTATGATGATAACTCCTAGGACTCATATTATTTGGTTCTCTTTCCCTATTCGAACAATGATACCCGCATATCGGAGTTCGAATGAGTTCTACTGGATGTGCGGGCTCCAGGGTGAACTGTCGGATGTCGTGGGACGCCGGTGGGAAAGTGACAAAGATAACGTAGAATGCTGTTGATTGTTATTGATTGATTTGAATGAATACATTGTGCTATTACCCTGAATGGTTACCCTGCCTTATGACACATGACTGTATACATGATTGTAACCAGGACCACATGATTGTAACCAGGACCATACCTGTGACCAGACTTGGAATACCAGACTAGTGATATGTGATAGGTTGCCTATTGTGACATTGATTGCATATTTACAGTTGTGCCAGTTATCTTCTATCTGTATTCTTGTTTTATCATATGTGTTACCGTTCAGTTATCTATTGTGTTATTTAGTTTTTCTATCTGCAGTTGTTCTTACTATTATATATGCACATTGTTTCTTCTGCACGAGCTGTTTCCCCTTTACACACACACTCATTATGGTCGCGTTCTGACGACCCTGGATTTGCACGTCCAGCTATTGGACGATTGTCTCATTGTGCAGGTGTTCGATGAGTTGGTACACATTGCGAGGAGTTGGACACTGTCTCCCCTCTTCATTCTGGTACCCTCAGTTCTCCTTTATTCCTGTTACTCCATGACTCTATCTGTATTGCATTCAGCTGCCATTTTCTTCCTGTCATTCATATTGCTATCATGTGTAGTCTTATATGTATTATTGCAGTGTTCTTTGATCATTATGCTTCCGATTTATAGCTTGTTCAGGTTACAATTGAGGCTTAGCGCGTATACGTGGGGTATTATCCTCGCGTATATGCGTCGCCATAACGACTCCGTATCTTTAGGATCGGGGCGTTACATTTCTTCTCTAGTTGATCAAGATAGTGGCAATCAGATGGACCAGGACAGTGTAAGTTCTGATAATTACACTATCGATGAATTTGAGGTGCACATTTTCGAGCCGGAAAAATCTGGTGGACATTGGGAACCAAGAGCTATTATTCCAATGCAAGCATCTGAAAATACACTCACTGTGCGGTTGGTCACACTACTTGTAAGTTCATCCATATTATTAGTGCGACTCCTTTATGCATTTTACATTCTGAGGTTTTAGTTCAAGAGTTCCCATTTATAATCACATTGCCTTGGAATCCAGAGAATTCAACAGCAAACGAAAATGAAACACTTTTGGCCATTGGGACAGCTTCTGTGCAAGGAGAGGATGTAGCTGCTAGAGGAGGGGTTCTTTTGTTTTCTATTGGCAAAAAAATATGAGAACCCCCAAAATCTGGTACTGGTTTGAACAAATTTCACATGTTCAATTTTCATTTGTTTATCTTTGCTGATGATATATTTTTTTAAAATTCAAGTTGCAAACATGCTTTATTTCTCTTTTGACCAATGTAGCCATTATTTTTTCTTAACAGACATCAGAGGTTTGCTCTAAGGAACTAAAGGGTGCTATCTCAGCTTTAGCTTCTTTCAAGGTCACTTAGTTATTGCATCTGGACCTAAAATCATCTTGCACAAGTGGACTGGTTCCGAGTTGGTTGGGGTTGCCTTTTATGATCTCCTTTACATGTTGTGAGCTTGAACATAGTGCGTATAGTTCCGTGAACTAATACCTTCTAAAATTTTCTTCTTTCAGTGGTGTACAGTTGATTGCGTAGTATTTTGTGAAATGTTCTTTTCCTTGTCTTCTATTGCTAACTACTAACAAAAGACATCTATTCTCTATGTATCTTGACCTTTAGTTCCTATGCACTTCTCTTTAGTGAGCATCACTACTATTAAATAACATAAGATTTTACTGCAGTTGTCTGATATTTTTACAAGAATGCAACTTCACGCCTGCTAATAAGCTATTCGAAACATACATAAAATATGACAATAGTGCAACTAGAATTATAAAGTATTCCTACATTATGCATTTCGTTTGTTTGGCATTTCTTGAAGTACTTGTAGGGTATTCATCTCTATCTTATTTGAATTTCTAGGATTTCGATTTCAACTGGTATAGTATCCATTGTGAGTCACAAAAGGAAAATTAGAGATCATTACTCTTACGCTTCAAGTATATTTTTCACGGTTCCTCCATCAAAAATGCTAGCTACGACTGAGTTCATGTGAACTACTATGTACTAGAGACTTTTTTCAGTGTATATCCCATGTGGGACTATTCACTGTAATTTTGGGTTTTACATTCTCCCCTTGTTTTAGGGCACAACGTCATTGCCATACTAACACTTTACCAGGCGATGTGGGATTTTAGGGGTAGCCCTCACCACATTGTTGTGTGACATGACACTTTGTAGTACTTAGCTCCGTGTGGTACTTAGTTCCGCACAATTCTGTCTGATGTTAGCTCTGGTATCATTCTGTCCGTCCCGAGTATATTTTTTTTCACAATTTCTCCCTAAAAATGCTAGCTATAATTAATTCTTGAGTTTATGGGGCCTACCATATACTAGAGACTTTCCACTGTACCTGTCATGTAGTATTCACTCAGACTTTGGTAATATAGTTACAATGTTCAAGATGCGAGAATGTGAAACCAAATGGAGAACTGTTGGAGACATTTTGAAAGTGGAATAAGATGGTATAAGTACTTTTATTCTCCTCATTCCTACCAAACACCCATAGTTTTATGTGGTATTTAAGTTTGTCCCACTTATACCCAGAACTCTCTTGTACCAAAAATTTGGTCACAAACAATTCCTAGTGAGACCTGAAATTGCTCATGTCCAACTTCTTTTCACTCTTTATACGCAAAAGTCCTCTAATACCTAAAAATTCATGCCCAAAGACTACTAGTCATAAGATGTCCTTGTACCCTTTGCTAGATATAAGACATCTTTATACCCATTTGTTGCTATGTCTGAGAGATGTAAATCTTTGTACCCAGATAATGGCGTAGCCTTATTCTAATTTGTGAAAGGGGCCATGAGATTCAGTCAATATGTGAATCTGATGCAATTGCAAAATTAATTTCTCGTGTGATGATGCAGTCAAAATAAATTATAAGCTACACTTTCCTACATGACCTAATATCTTAGCCAAAAATAAACGATGTCTGGACATGTTCCCTACTTGCAGCATGTTGATGCACTGAGGATTTTTCCAGAAATTCACAATGAGGGTATTCTATATCAATAAAACAAAAATGACAGATCTAGCTTTAAATTTTATTGAACATGTATTGGTAATCAATGTTAATAAATTGATTTCTTTTGTTCATGTCTATAATTTATCTTCATAAACTGTGTAGTCTTAATCTATAGGATGAAGTCTTTATTAGGTATCTATAACTTAATATTTACACTGTCTAACATGTCTCTATCTCTAACGGGGGCCTGAGACTCCATCTAGAAAGCAAAAGAGGAGGTAGTTAGTGCTTACTCCATGAAAACCTTCCAGCCTCCACTTCTGCTGAGGGTAAACTGGAATTTTTGAACAATTTTTTATACTTAAAAAACCATCCTGCTTCTCATGAAAGAGAGGAGAGTAGACTCCATTTGCGGAAGTTAGCTAACTTGCTATTTGACTTAACTCTGCCCTTAAATGTCTCATTGAAAAATGGGGGAGTCTACTTCCCTGGTGTTATGCCGAAACTAGGGGCCTGGCATATCTTTTCCTGTAACAATACTTGCCAGGACCAGGTGTCTTCTAACAGCTGTATCTTACTCTTGCATTGTTGAATCACTTGCATACGTTAGTATTCGTGGTGACTTGTCAGTGATACCCTTATTTTGTTGCAGGTAAAAAAATTTATCCTCCTCGGTGACATTCACAAAAGAATATAGTTCTTCAACTGGAAAGAACAAGGTGCTCAGTTAAGTTTGATGGCCAAAGATTTTGGCTCACTTGACTGTTATGCGACAGAATTTTTGATTGATGGAAGTACATTGAGCCTTGTAGTTTCAGATGATCAAAAGAATATTCAGGTACAATTCTTGTTGTTTACTGTGTGCTGAAATTAATGCTGATGTTATCCATCTTTAGAGTGTTTTCTGTTCTGTTATAAGAACCCATTATTTTTACATTCACACCTCCCCAACTATTTATCAGCTTTCATCTCATATTTGCTCATAGTGTTGTGAAAGGTCTGCAGTCTGCACCTTAATTTCTTCTTTCTTTCTTTCTTCTGGAAGGTAAATAAAGATTTAATTTCTTTCAAGCTTAGATTAAAATGAGTCTGATGTGAAATGGTGTGTGCGTGTCACGTGGGGAATCAATGATCTACTTGAACTCGTTACGTTTTACCCAAAAAAAGTCTTCAACAGGAAAATAATTAAAACTAATAATGTTGCAAATGGATTTAAAAAAGATTGCAAGCGTAGTTTTGAACATCTCTAATCTTAATGAAATTAAGAAATTAAGCACAATAATCATGCATAGTTACAACTGTTTTATTCGCAATATTAAGATAAGAAATTCACAAGTTAAACAGATTCACACATCTCACAATATAGTGAACAATAGGAAATGATGATAATATTTTAAAAATAAATAAATTGATGTATAATCTAACAAATAATTAGATGTCTTTAAAATAAAACTCACAGATAAACCACTTCAGATCCCTTCTTGTAGCTTTATCACCTGTGAAGCCTTCTTGAAGGTCTCCGATTGGATTGAAATCAAATCTGAAGATGTTCTAACAATGATAGCTCAATGTCACTTTCGGCTTCAAAGAGATCTTCTGGGAGTTCCTCCTTAATCACCTGAGAAAAGAGTTGATACGAAATAAAATGAAGACCAGTGGAACATTCAGCTGAGTGCACGATCTTAAAGAGTTTGTCGTCGTATTCCAAGACAGATGAAACCGATTTAACTTCAGACATGAAGCATCACTGTTTTGAGTCGATGAAGGGAGGAGTAGGAGCTAGCTTGGTCCAAAATTGTAGCAGAGTGGAGGTATTGTTTACTGCCGTTGATGGTGGATGTGTTGGTGTTGATCTGGAGGTGGTGGCAAGTCGAGTGCTTGGATGGATCTGATTGGACTCTCTGCACGAAGTTGAGTTGAACTAATGGTAACAAACTTGCATGGGTGGTGACTGAGAGAGTCATTGTTGTAGATCCAAATGGAGGTGATCTGGATGAAGGTTGATGGAGAAGCACTGGATTTGATTTGTTGAAGAGGAGATGGAGTTGGTGATGTTTGGTGGTTGTTTGCAACATGCTGGCATGGTGATGGTGATGTTTGATTTCTATTGGTAGAATGTTGACAGTATAAGAAGTGGCTTGAATAGAAGACAATGAGAGGTAAATAGAAAGGAAGTAGTTGGCATTACATCGGAATTAAAGGGGGAATGAGAAGAGCAGAGAGAAGAAGACAGAGAGTAAGAAGTAGGCAAGTGATTTTTCTAATTTTCATTCATCATTCATTGAGAACAAAAAAAGGGAGAGAGAGAAGGAGATAAGGAGAGAAGCTTCCAGACAAGAGGAATTTTTTTTATTTCCATATCATTCGTCATCCAAAACAAGTACACAACCATGCCTCTTACAGGCTACAAGTTACAACTACCACATAGGGGTGAGCAGAGTTCGGTTATAACCGAAATAACCGACCAAAAACCGACACCCGAACCCGAACCGAACCGAACCGCTCTAATTCGGTCGGGTTTCGGTTTTGTGTTCCAAAACCCGAATAGACCGAACCGAACCGAATTTCTCACTCTATATATTAATCTACTCAAATTCAATTTAGTGAATCATATAGTTCATAATAAAAACTGGTGGAAGCTTATCTCATTAGTTTTAGTAATACCATCTTTTTTATGTTGAAAATGTGAAAGCAATATTAAGTACACCATCACAATTGAGAATAATATTTATATTAATATAGTTCTTTTTTTCATTCTTATTATTAAAAGTTAGTAATAATTATATGAGTTTTGATATAAGAGCTCAAATACGGTGTAAAAGTTTTAGAATATGAAATTTTCAATTCACATTAAGCTTAGAATCTTTTTCTTATTTCTAATTTGGGTAATAGATATTTGAGATTATAATATTAAAGGATGATAACATAATGGTGATTAAAAAATTTAAGAAATGATGACAATATATTGACCTAACCGAAAAAAACCGAAAAACCGAACCGAACTGAGTTGATTCGGTTCGGTTCGGTTACTAAGTCTAATCGGTTCGGTTCGGTTTTGCAAAAATTAGCAAAAACCGAACCGAACCGACCGATGCTCACCCCTACTACCACACAACTACTCACTACACAATGTAATAACTACTCACTGCCACCACTACATGCAATTGAAATACATGAAAATATAAAAGAGAATACAAGTAAATACAGTAACAAATACACTGAAATACAAATAAAAGTGGAACTAAGATGTCCCCATCAATTCTCCTCAGATAGGAGAGAACTCGACCCAGTCGAACAACTGCAGAGCTGTTCTCTTATTACTGTAAGTTTATTTCTTGCATCTCACGTTACTCGTCAAGCTGCACCATAAATTCATCATTTAAAATGTTATCATTCTCTGTTGTATAGGATGAATATTTTGAAGTAGAGGAAGTGAAAGACTCTAAAAAATTAGTCAGGGTAAGGCTCATCAACTAGTGTGATGTTTATGGATATTCAAGATCTTGTAAACCACTTACTCCTCAATATTGAAAATAAAACTGATGTCAAATCTATAACATAAGTATTGTAATTTAAATTCTTTTAATATTTTGAAACGCCCAACACTACAATCATGCAAATCTTTAACAGTTTCCTGGAGATATCATTTCGGACGAATTCGAACCATCACAAGATTGTCAACACTTATGATTTTAAATTCTTTCTAAACGTTAGAGCATAACTTATAGTAAGCGTTGCTTGTTCAAATATATCACAGAAGAAAGCCATCTATCTCTGTTCTTTACTGCACTTCATTATGAGTATGCATTTTAAGCCTAAGCATCTGAGTCTGCATCATATTTTGCCACACAAACGCAAGTTCTACATATGAGAAATCAATGTATGTTTCCAGAGGAGTAGAGAGAGGGGTGTTAGGCCTTGAGCAAAGACAGAGAGAGGAAGAGTAGAAGGCAAAGAGAGTGATTTTTTCAACTTCATTTCATTGTTCAAAATAAGGTACAAAATTTTTCAAATTGTCATTCATCATTCACTGAGAACAGAGAAAGGGAGAGAGAAGGGGATAGGGAGAGAAGCTTGCAGACAAGATGAATTTCTTTATTTTCATATCATTCATCATTCCAAATAAGTACACAACCGTGTCTTATACATGCTACAAGTTACAAATACCACACAACTACCCACCACACAATCTAATAACTACCTACTACCACCACCACTACACACACAACTGAAATACATGAAAATACAAGTAAATACGATTACAAATACACTGAAATACAAATAAAAATGGAGCTAAGATGTCCTTATCAATTCTCCCCAGATGGGAGAGAACTCGTCCCCGTCGAGTCAACTGCAGAACTGCTCTCTTATTACTGTAAATTTATTTCTTAGATATCAGATTATTAGTCAAACTGTACTATAAATTTATCATCTAAAATGTTATCAATTATCTCGCTGTATAGGATGAATATCTAGGGAAAGTGAAAGACTTTCAAAAATTGGTCAGAATAAGGCTCATCAATTAGTGAATTGTTTATAGATATTTAAGATCTTGTAAACTTCTGTTTATAGATATTTAAGATCTTGTAAACCACTTAGTTCTCAATATTGAAAGTAAAACTGATGCCAAATCTATAATATAAGTATTGTAATTTAAATTCTTATGAGATTTTGAAAAGTCCAGCACTACGAGCATGCAAATCTTTTATAGTTTCTTTGGGAAAACCATTTCGGAAACTATCACAAAATTGTCTAACACTAATAGTTTTAAATTCTTTTTGAACGTTAGACCATAACTTATAGTAAGCGTTATTTGTTCAAATATTTCACTGATTTTTCATATGTGAAACTTGTATGTGTGTGACAAAATATGATGCATACTCAGATGTTTAGGGTTAAAATGCAGACTCAGAATGAAGTATAGTAAAGAACTTAACTTAGTGCTTATCATTACTAAAAGAGTTTTCCAAAAGATAGCTAGTGAACTTTGGCTCTCTATTGGATATTAAAGTTTAAGACACTTGGATTATCGGATCAACAATATACATGAACTCGATCAAAAGGGATTATCAGAGGTATGATCCTAAAGGTATGTGACAGTTTACCTGTTTTAGTAATGAAGATGAAAGATACACAAATAGGTAAATGCAGAGGAGATACACCTTAAATTTAACAGTAATGGAAGAGAAGTTGGTAATCTGTAAGGCATCATATTCTCTCATAACTGTATCCTCAAAAAAATTGGATATGGATCGATCATATATGATAACACCCTTGGTCATACTCGCATTTTGTCACGATATAACTCCAGAACTTGTCCTTGTAGAAATGAACATTTATTGGGACAAAGCACTGTTGCTTGGTCTCTAGTGAAAACTTATCAACTTTCCCTTTGAGTTCAATTTGCATGATAAGATCCATCTTATGGTGTGACAAGCCAGGAAGACTAGCTTCTGAGGTTAAATCAGTGACGTGTTAGATATCACGCGTTGGTGGTAGTCTGTCCGGGTGGTCTTCATGAAGAACTTCAACAATCTCCGTAATACATGAATAAGTTTGGGGGAAATCAGAGTACTGTTTTTAGGTGAGACATCAGTAAACTCTATATTCACAAAGGTGACTTCAACATGTTATCACTGGGGTGGCTTTAGGAAGAATTGGAGTACTGGACTTAATGTCATCACCCTGAATTTTTTCGTCAGAGACATAGTCTTCAAGTTCTTCCACTTAGTAAATGAATTCTTCGGAGTCAGAATATGACTTTGTTATAAACAATTTATCAATGACAACTCTGACTGGTCTCGGTGTCGACAATAAAGAAGGAAGGGGTTGACGACCAGAGAAGACAAGGACAATAGGGGTTGGCAGTAAAGGAGGAAATGGTCTTTGGATTCATTATAGGTGGATCCCTAATTTTGACGACTTTGACTAGGCTTGGACATATGGCAACATGTTCATAATCTTAACATTTGTTACACTGGATTGCAGGACGAAGTGTGGAGAATTCCGTTTTAGTGTTTTGTCCTTTAGCGCTGTAATGCTTTTCACTTTAGTGTCCATCTTATATGCTGGTGTTTGTGTATTACTCTGATGTGATTATTGATATGACATGGACTTGAATGTTGGGATTCAGTGATCCTAACTCCTAAATGTGTAACCTAAATTGGGAGCATCCGAGTGTTGAACCAAAGTGTCAGCTTTCTTTAGCTCAGTAATTCCATAAGTGCAACGATACTTTGATTTAAATGAGCCTTCATTTCATGCCAAGTTCCAATAGGGTATTCTCCTCTTAACTCACGGAGAGTCTCAAGAGCAGACCAATATCGACTTGCTTGGCCATTCAATTTCATGGCAGCAAAGATAACTTCTCAGCTTCAGATAATAGGTAACGTGTGAAGTATCTATCCATGCTTTGTAACCAATCTAAAAATTCTTGCGGACCAGAATGATCAGAATAATTCAGACGACCATCAAAGGTTGGTACATCCAATTGGATTCTCTTCAAGTATCAGTCAACATGATATGGTTCATTACGACTTTGGTATTGTTGGAACGAACCACATTGTCCTTCACGTTCATGGAGGTGCTCACGATACTTCTCAGTCTCATGCAAAGATTCTAAGGCATGCTTTGATTTGGGAAACTTGTTATCTATGCACTTCTTTGTAGCATCCCATTTTGCCAGGAGATTGGGATCCATTGACTTTTTTTCTTGATGCAAAAGAAAGAAAAGAAAATATTTTTTTTTCTAAACAAATGCTTATTTTTTTTATTTAACCTAATGTAAGGTGTTCCTGCCTAAACCTTTTGTTCTGATACCAAACTGTCATGTTGGGAATCAATGATGTACTCGAACTCGTTACGTTTCACCAAATAAAAGATCTTTGGTAGGAAAATAATTGAAAACTAACAATTTTGTAGTTGGATTTAGATAAGATTGCAAGCGTAGTTATGAACATCTCTAATCTTAATGAAATTAAGTACAATAATCATGCATGATTACAACAGTTCTATTCGTAATATTAAGATAAGCAATTCATGAGTTAAACAGATTCACACATCTCGCCATATAGTAGACAGTAGGAAATGATGATAATATTTTAGAGATAAAAAAACTAATATATAACCCAATAAATAATTAGATGTTTTTGAAATAAAACTCACAGGTAAACAACTTCAGATACCTTCATGTGGCTTTATCACCTGTGAAGCCTTCCTGAAGGTCTCTGATTGGATTGAAATCAAATATGAAGATGTTCCGACGATGGTAGCTCGATATCACTTTTGACTTCAAAGAGATCTTTTGGGGGTTGCTCCTGAATCACCTGAAGAAAGAGTTGATACAGAAATAAAATGAAGACCGATGGAACATTCAGAGTGTAGATAAAGCCGGGATGATCGTCCGAATACACGATCTTAAAGAGTTTGTCGACGTATTCCAAGAGAGATGAAGCCGATTCAACTTCAGACATGAAGCATCACTGTTTTGAGTCGATGAAGTGAGGAGTAGGAGCTAGCTTGGTCCAAAATTGTAGCAGAGAGGAGGTATTGTTTACTGTCATTGATGGTGGATGTGTTGGTGTTGATCTAGAGGTGGTGGTAAGTCGAGTGCTTGGATGGATCTGATTGGACTCCCTGCACGAAGTTGAGTTGAACTAATGGTGACAAAAGCATGGGTGGTGACCAGGAGAGTCATTGTTGTAGATCCAAATGGAGGTCATCTGGATGAAGGTTGATGGAGAAGCACTGGATTTGATTTGTTGAAGAGAAGAGATGGAGTTGGTGATGTTTGATTGTTGTTGGCAGCATGTTGACAAGGTGATGGTGATGTTTGGTTGTTGTTGGCAGAATGTTGACAATATAAGAAGTGGTTTGAATAGAAGACAATGAGAAGTAAATAGAAAGGAAGTAGTTGGCATCACATCGAAATTAAAGGGGAAAATGAGAAGAGCAGAGAAGAGAAGACAGAGTAAGAAGTAGGCAAGTGATTTTTCAAATTTTCATTCATAATTCATTGAGAACAAAGAAAGGGAGAGAGAAGGAGACACGGAGAGAAGCTTGCAGACAAGAAGAATTTTTTTTATTTCCATATCATTCATCATCCCAAACAAGTACACAACCATGCGTCATACAGTCTACAAGTTACAACTACCACACAACTACTCACTATACAATGTAATAACTACTCAATGCCACCACTACACACACAATTGAAATTCAAAAGAAAATACAAGTAATACGGTAACAAATACACTGAGATACAAATAAAAGTGGAGCTAAGATGTCCCCATCAGAGCCTTTACAAATATAAACACTGATATGTAGCATCCTTCTCATTGTCATTATGAGCCAAGTCTTTTTTAGGTTGGTATGGAGGATTAGAAGGATGTTTGTGAAATCTGATCAAATTTTAAGGGTAAGGGTGATAACGCGGGTCTAGGTTGAATAAAATCTGATTATATGCTTAGTTGTCCGGATATTGATATGCAAATGCACTTCTGAATTAGCTATAGTTATGACTTCTAAAATATTCGAGTCTGAATGTAGATGTGACATGAAGTTCTCTACAGAGTAACAGATATCTCTATATCCATTTTATGGAGACTCTTAGAACACCTCTTAGTATGTTTATATAATTGTATTATCCATATAAACATTTCAATTTTTTCCGGTAATCGTAGTCCTTTAGATGTTCGAACACATATCGTTTATCTGGTGTATCACAAAATTTCATGGCATGGTGGATTTCTCTTCAGTAATATCATGCTAAACAAACATGGATTATACTAATACCGTTTGGTATTCATTTATAAGAAATATGCATACAAGTTTTTGTACTTTCACAATGTCAATATTCACTAAAATCTAAATTAATGGATGGTTATAGATAACCAACCCCCATCCAGTAATCAATTTGTTTTCTGCCCAACATGGCACATACAAGCATAGATATGGCAATCCATAAAACGATACCAGAAGTTTATTTGGCATATCAAATTGTGGTAATAATTAACAGCTTTAGATGCAGTGACTTCAAATATACAAAACACCCTTGTTTTCTGCAAATACTATGACTACAAATTCAAGTTCATTGATGGAAGCCTTTACTCTTTAGAACTACTAGAATGTCAGCATCCTCAAACGGAAGCATCTTTGCATATGTACCTTATCTTCCCTTTTTTTTGACTTTCCTTCCAAAGAAGATAAAGGTTGGTATTTACATGCGCTAATCTTCTGCACATTCTGGGGGTCATCTTGATTCTATTTACAGAATTGATAGAGGAGTAGGTAACTGATATTTTCTCCTCGCAAGTAGAAGACAACTTGTCTAGCAGATGTAAGGGTAAGGCTTGCAAAGTGGTTATTGAGGATCCACATAAAATTCCAAGCTTATTTGTGCATTAGTCTTATTGTTCCTAGATGGTGCTATAATTTAATTAAGCCAATGTGTATTATAATACCTAGAATGCATAAAACCAAGTGTCAATTACATGATCGATGAACCTTAGAAGTTGCATAGAGATTTTGTGAAGTTAGAATTTAGGAGTTACATTGGTTTTTAGGTGGATATCAAGTGATGAAATGGTGTGGTTAATTTTGAGGATCAACCAAGATTCTATGTGCTGCTCAATAAAAATTTGATTGTTTAGTTTATCATTTCTTTCATGCCTATAGGTACTACTCTTCATTTCCTCACCTCAACCATAGAACCATGCTTGTTCCATGCCAAATAACCTGATGTTGGTTCTGTTTTTTTTAAGTGAGGAAATGACATTACAGAATTCCACTTATTTTATAAAGCAGAATTCCACTTATTTTATAAAGGATCTTCAGAACAAAATGATATAATCTTTCACTTGGGGAATGAATAATGCATTCCATTTGTCCTACCCAATGTTATTGAAACAATGGTATGCATGGTTTCTAATATCGTTTGATTCTGACATCTACCAGCAATGTCATGTTGGGTTTTGAGTTACTTGATACGATATTAACTCTATAATAGTGACTGATGCCGATAAGGCTAATATTGACAGCCAATATTGATGATATTTATATTAAAAACCATTGGCCCATACCGATGCCGAGATTTTAGACCATGATAGTATGCTTTGGTTTGTGACACGGGTATGTGAAGAAGTTTGGAGTGTTTATCTGGTCATTTCTATAGTTGTACATTATTGTGTGTATGTATAGAGTCCATAGACACATGAATACATATACATTTGAAGACATGTAATTAAGGACATTACGGGTAGTAGCTTGCATATTTTAGAGCCAATAGTCTGAGTCGCAAAAACATAAAATAAGTACAGTAAAAACTAAATATTAAAAATGCATCAAATCAGCATACGAAGTAATTAATCTTTTATTCCTCTTGCATTAGTTCTTGGGTCACAAGTTTTGGCGGTGTGGATAGGTTTTGCACCACGAATCGTGTGATCTGAAGTTCTGGTGCTAGGAGCGTTGCGAATTGGCTACTTGTCCTACCACAAGTCATTCAACATTTTCTCCCTCTTGAGTTTTGCTTTCCTCCACATATACTTTCCACATTTTCCTGTGATCACTATTAAAATATAAAAGTATTACCCTAAACTCTCACGATAACTTCATAGTTTTAGTGAAGTGGAGGGACTTTAAAATCATATTGAAGTCCAGATTGTGGTTCCCAGGTGAGTGGACTTAAATGTGAGGGCTCATGAGTGTAGAGGTGATCAAGGTCTAGTTCCCACAGATGGTGCGGATCTATGGATGATTTGCCCACAAATGGTTAATGGTTGATTAAGACTCTAGTTGAAACCAAGGTTGGTTTACCCTTGGATGAGATTCTCGTGGAAAACTGAGATTCATGGCTGGTTAGCAACCTGGTATTCCCATGGATGATGAGGTCACGTGAAGGAGGAGATTGTTGGGATATTCATGTGCAGAAATAACCCCACATTGAAATAGTATAGAAAGACTCGTAGATTTAAATAGAAAGTTGGG
>JAVJIF010016600.1:107500-110000 GCA_038442645.1 Agave tequilana
ATCTCTCGGTTCGAGAAATAAGAGGATCAAACCATTTCTTCTGACTCTTTTTCAAATTCGATAAATGTTGGTTGATCGTATATTTCATTATAGTTATATGATTCAGAGTATCATTTCCTATTTGATCCCTTTGAATTCCATATTCGAAGTTGCGATCGGATCTAGTCATTAAAAAGAATCGATTCGATACATTTCTTATGTACCCATAGGTGCTATATTGGATTTGAATCAGATTTCGGATCAATCTATATTGATTGACTGCCTCCGTGATGTTGTTGCTAGCAAATACCGCTGTTTTTAGTTTTGGATCTTCCAAATCATTCCCGCAGTAGATCCGGACCGATTTTTTTCTGATCCTTCGATAAAAAGATTCATTCTCCTCATAAAAAAGAGGAGGTAGAACCAATAAAGATTTCTTTTTCGATTCATCTCTGGAGACCTCATTCAAGAATTTTTTTTGATCCAACCCGTAGGAATCAATAGAAAAGGCAAATCCCCTATGATACACCAGATCCGGCTCGGTTATTGATAGAGTGAATAGATCCGCCATTTCTTGAAATCTCTCTTCTGATTCAAAATCGTGGTGTAACGTGTATCCCCCTTTGTTCCGGTCATGGAATAGATGAAATAAATCCAAAAATCGATTTTTGTTCAAGAATGAAATCTTATTGGAACTGTCCATATCTGGTTCATCCTTCGGAACCATATCACATCCCGTATCTGATGAAATAGGATGAATTGAGACGGTATTTTGTAAATACGTAATTATCTTGAATATATCAACCATTTCTTTATTTTCCGATCGCCTGGAAGGGACAAAAGAAACATCTTGTTTTTTCTTCAAAAATTTCTGATCTCTAGTGGACCTCTCAGTAGGATTCGAACCCAGATGAAGTTCTGACCATCTGTCAGAGAAAAAAGAACGAATTGATCTTGTAGGATTTCCAAGAAATTCTTCGATTTCTTTCGGAAGCAGATGATTATTCATCTGCTTCTCACGTTTCGTGAATAGCCGGGACATTGAGGAAGATCCAAAAAGGCATTTCGGGAATCGATCTGATTCTATCTCTGTTCGTTCCGTTTGAAGAAAGGAAGGATCCCAAAGAATCGATCTTTCTTTTAGTTGTTGAATCTCTGTTTGATCGATCAATGTGTGATATTCTGAATCCTCATTTCTAATGGAATCGAAATGATCTCTGGATTGATCAGAAGATCCTTTCGATTGGCTAGAATCCGTTACTTGAACGAAAATAGATCTTGTGGAATCATATTGAATATTTGACAATACATTCCGTACCCTGCTAAAAAACCGATCCTTGTTTACCAACCACACATTATTGTCTAACCAAATCCAATTCTCTCTCGATACGTTCCTCAAAAAATCCGATTCGTGCTGATTCTTCCCCCAACTAACGAAGAGATCTTGGCGGAATTGCCACATATGAAATTGAGCACAATTTTGCAAAGAAATACCCCACTTGTTTCTCGAGAAGAGATGGGAAACATGCTCAATATCATTTGATTGAATAGTTGCCTCAGCTCCTTGTTGTTTGAAGAAACCCCCCCCTTCAATTGGTCTTTTTTCACGAAAAGCAGACATGAGATAACAAATCAAGTCTTTCCCTAAGATTTCGAATAGCTGTCCCGAATTCAAGTTGATTATGTTTCGCTTCTTCCTCGGAGAAAGACGATCAAACAATTCCCAATCATGGTCCTTGCGGATCGGATCATCCGTATAGGATAAAAAAAGAAACTCCAGATATTTGCTATCTTTCTCTTTGAATGAGATCTCAATTCCAGCTATGGTTTCATTAGCTATCTTACAACTAGAATCCCTCTTTTTTCCGATCCGGTTCCTCCACCACCGCGAACCCCGGTTCGATTCAGGCATGATACGCTTTTTATTTATTGGGAGAACCCAAGTACTCTCTTGCGGATCCATGAAACAACTCTCAGAAATCTTTTTCCCTTTTGGAAGATACAGGAGCGAAACAATCAACCTATTGATATTGGAAGACCAAAAAGATTCTTCCAATGTCTCATTTCTGGGTCCGATGGAATTCATAGGTATAGGAAGAAGCCCCATCAAATAGAGATTTTTTCTTTCGACCATCTTTCGATTGTTAATACGAGATATAAGGACCACTACTACAAGCAGTACTACACCTTTGATCGTGAAATATCGATTGCTTGTTGAACCCTGTGAATCACGTGAAAGTAGGATACTCCAAATTCGGGGGTCAAAGAGTTTCATAAAACGTTCTTGGTGGAAAAAAATGGGAGTGAAAGATCCCACTGAATCGAATTTGATCCATGAATCTAAGAAATAGTGAGAATTCTTGATCTCTCTCAATATCTCTCTCAATTCGAAGATCCAGGATTTGAATTGATGTCGTTTCATTGATTCCTCCTAAAGATTTTCATTGATTCCTCCTAAAGATTTCATTTCAATTGGAATTTGGTTATTCACGATGTACGACGAGCCCTGTTAAGCATCCAT
>JAVJIF010016600.1:112500-149740 GCA_038442645.1 Agave tequilana
GCCTACTCTGACTTTCGCGAGACATGCGAGAAACGATAATAAATCTCGTCGTTAATTTGAAAAAAAAGGGATAAACCTTATGATAAAAAAAAAAAACTGGAATTCGGATAGAGAAGTCAAAGTTTTAGCTCAACATATATGTATGTCCGTTTTCAAAGCGCGAAGAGTAATTGATCAGATTCGCGGGCGCTCTTATGAGGAAACACTTATGATACTGGAACTCATGCCTTATCGAGCATCGTATCCCATTTTTAAATTGGTTTATTCTGCAGCAGCAAACGCTAGTCATAATATGGGTTTGAACGAAGCTGATTCATTCATTAGTAAAGCCGAAGTCAATGGGGGTCCCTTTGTGAAAAAGTTAAGACCTAGGGCTCGAGGACGTAGTTATTCGATAAAAAGGCCCACTTGTCATATAACAATTGTATTAAAAGAGAAATCGAAATTTTCTTTATAAGATTTCGATTCTTATTTAGAAAAAAAAAAATAAATAAATGGAAAGATAATATAATCAAAAAATATGGGACAAAAAATAAATCCACTTGGTTTCAGACTTGGTACAACCCAAAATCATCATTCCTTTTGGTTCGCACAACCAAAAAATTTTTCCGTAGGTCTACAAGAGGATGAGAAAATACGGAATTGTATCAAGAACTATGTACAAAAAAATAAGAGAATATCCCCAGGTTTCGAAGGAATTGGAATTGCACGCATAGAAATTCAAAAAAGAATCGATTTGATCCAAGTCATAATCTATATTGGGTTCCCAAATTTATTAATAGAGGGCCGAACACGAGGGATCGAAGAATTACAGATGAATGTACAAAAAGAGTTTCGTTCTGTGAACCGAAGACTCAACATTGCTATCACAAGAATTGAAAAACCTTATGGACACCCTAATATTCTTGCAGAATATATGGCTTCACAATTAAGAAATAGAGTTTCGTTCCGAAAGGCAATGAAAAGAGCTATTGAATTAACTGAACAAACAGATACAAAGGGAATTCAAATACAAATTGCAGGGCGTATCGACGGAAAAGAAATTGCACGTGTCGAATGGATCAGAGAAGGTAGGGTTCCTCTACAAACAATTCGCGCTAAAATTGATCATTGTTCCTATACAATTCGAACTATCCATGGAGTATTAGGCCTAAAAATTTGGATATTTGTAGATGAAGAATAATAAATAGACCCTTCATTTATCTTGCCGTTCTGTCCAGTGATAGAACAAAAAATTAGAAACCGTTTCTGTTTTTCCGTTAAATCAAATAAAAATAAACAATTCTAATTCTATAAGGTTGAATAAAAAATCGATTAATCTTTTTTTAATATAATTGCTATGCTTAGTGTGTGACTCGTTAGTTTTTTCTTTAGAGTTTAGAGTTGGGCTTCAAAAAATCCCCACTATGAACTTAATAACTATAATAAAATAAACAATAAAATAAACTAAAAACTAATAACCAACTTATTGCTTCGTATTGTCGAGATCCCAAGAAACAGTCACTATATGACTGGATCAATCATATAGTTGTAACAACTGAGATTTTCCATAAAAAAAATCTGATTATAGATTCTGAAGGAAAAATAAATAAATAAGAAAAAGGGGGATACGGATAAATGGAAAGGTGATAGAAAGAGAGAACAAAAAGATCAATGATAGATGATTCCAATATGTATGGTCACCTCATAAAAGGCAGTGTGATAAAGCATTAATATTGATATAAATAATAATAAATAATAAAGAGCCCCGGGTTAATAGAAACTGAGGAGATCGGCTCGGGAACGAATTTTGTTGGGAGCTCCATTGCAGAGTTCAGGCCTAACCATTAATGGAGAAGCTATAGGAACGACGAAACCTGTGATTATATAAGATTCTATTAAAATAAAAACGAATCCTAATGATTCATCGGGTGGGATGGCGGAACGAACCAAGAACAAATTGATTTACTCTGAGAGATCATGGATTGATCCTACGAATGGAACAGGAAAGAGTCAATATCCGCCCGCGAAACCCTTATTTTTTTTTATTACTCTTATCGAATCAAGACAATATTCCAATAAAAAAAAATAAAAATAAGGATTCGTTATAATATAAATAAAGAAGCATTATGTATATCTATCAATATACACATCTAGTCGTATATACAGCTTCCTATGTAATAAATGAAATATCAATAAATCCCATTACTTAGTTTAGTGTATTAGTTATTAATAAATACATGTGTATCTGTAATATTATCGAATTCTTTCATTCGCGAGGAGCTGGATGAGAAGAAACTCTCATGTCCGGTTCTGTAGTAGAGGTGGGATTGATTAAGAAAAAACCATCAACTATAACCCCAAAAGAACCAGATTTCGTAAGCAACATAGAGGAAGAATGAAGGGAATATCTTGTCGGGGCAATCAGATTAGTTTCGGCAGATACGCTCTTCAGGCACTTGAACCCGCTTGGATCACAGCTAGACAAATAGAAGCAGGGCGAAGAGCAATGACACGATATGCGCGTCGTGGTGGAAAAATATGGGTACGTATATTTCCCGACAAACCTGTTACAGTAAGACCTACAGAAACACGTATGGGTTCGGGGAAGGGATCCCCCGAATATTGGGTATCTGTTGTTAAACCAGGTCGAATACTTTATGAAATGGGTGGAGTATCCGAAACTGTAGCCAGAACAGCTATTGAAATAGCTGCGTGCAAAATGCCTATACGAACTCAATTTGTTATTTCAGGATAAGGATGTAGAACTAAACATAAACAAAAGGGGTATTGAGGATGAAAAAACAACCACGGGTTTATTTATTTATAGACAAACACTATTTCTTTTTTTCCTCATTCTTTGCATTGAAATAACAGATTCAAATAAAAATGATATGATTCAACCTCAGACCCTTTTGAATGTAGCAGATAACAGCGGAGCTCGAGAATTGATGTGTATTCGAATCATAGGGGCTGGTAATCACCGATATGCTCATATTGGTGACGTTATTGTTGCTGTAATCAAAGAAGCAGTGCCCAATATGCCTCTAGAAAGATCAGAAGTAATTAGAGCTGTAATTGTACGTACATGTAAAGAACTCAAACGTGACAACGGTATGATAATACGATATGATGACAATGCAGCGGTTGTCATTGATCAAGAAGGAAATCCAAAAGGAACTCGAATTTTTGGGGCGATTGCTCGGGAATTGAGACAGTTGAATTTTACTAAAATAGTTTCATTAGCTCCCGAGGTATTATAAATACTAGTGGATGAAACTATGATATAGTTATAGTAGGATATCTGAAACGGATCAAATTAGTAGATTGTGTCTCACGCATATACTTTTAGTAACTAATTTCTTAATTAATAATTGAATAATTCAAGTAAAAAAAACATGTTGATTATATCAAAATTCGGAAGTACCAATAATTCGTCATGGGCGGAGACGCTATTGCTGATATAATAACTTCTATAAGAAATGCTGACATGAGTAAAAATGGAACGGTTCGAATAGCATCCACTAATATCACCGAAAACATTGTTAAAATACTCCTACGAGAAGGTTTTATTGAAAACGTTCGGAAACATCAGGAAAGTAACAAATATTTCTTGGTTTCAACCTTGCGCCATAGAAGGACTAGGAAAGGAATATATAGAACTATTTTAAAACGTATCAGTCGACCTGGTCTACGAATCTATTCCAACTATCAAAAAATTCCTAAGATTTTAGGTGGAATGGGAATTGTAATTCTTTCTACTTCTCGAGGCATAATGACAGATCGAGAAGCTAGACTAGAAAAAATTGGAGGAGAAATTTTGTGTTATATATGGTGATCCTCCTCCGGTATCCTAATTTTATCTCTAACTTCCTATTTGTGAAATAGAGGGGAAAAGTGAGTTATATAACTCTTCCTCCATTAGTTGATACTTCAAGGGGGTTACCTGGAATGAAAGAACAAAAATGGATTCATGAAGGTTTAATTACTGAATCACTTCCCAACGGTATGTTCCGGGTCCATTTAGATAATGAAGATCTAATTCTAGGTTATATTTCAGGGAGAATCCGACGCACTTTAATACGGATACTGCCGGGAGATAGAGTCAAAATCGAAATAAGCCGGTATGATTCAACCAGGGGACGTATAATTTACAGACTTCGCAACAAAGATTCGAGCGATTAGATAATTTTTGAAAACATTCCTTTCATGGGGGATCCAATTCAAAGCTAAAAAATACAAGAGGCTTATTTTCTTCCAAGGAATAGATTCCAAATTAAGGTAAGGGGTGAGAAATATGAAAATAAGGGCTTCTGTTCGTAAAATTTGTGAAAAATGTCGACTGATCCGTAGGCGCGGACGAATTATAGTGATTTGTTCCAATCCGAAACATAAACAGAGACAAGGATAATCTTTCTAAAGTTTCTCAAGGAAGGGCCATGTAAAAATAAAGGATCCGCTTTAACATGAAATGGATATCTCCGTATCTTTCTATATATTTCTGATTCATATTTATGAGATAATAAAATATGGCAAAACCTATACCAAGAGTTGGTTCGCGTAGGAATGGACGTAGAATACCAAAAGGGGTTATTCATGTTCAAGCGAGTTTCAACAATACCATTGTAACTGTTACAGATGTACGAGGTCGGGTGGTTTCTTGGGCCTCCGCCGGTACTTCTGGATTCAAAGGCACACGAAGACGGACACCTTATGCTGCTCAAGCAGCCGCCGAAAATGCTATTCGTACTGTAGTTGATCAGGGTATGCAACGAGCAGAAGTTATGATAAAAGGTCCAGGTCTCGGAAGAGACGCAGCATTACGGGCCATTCGTAGAAGTGGTATACTATTAAGTTTCGTACGTGATGTAACACCTATGCCACATAATGGATGTCGACCTCCTAAAAAAAGACGTGTGTAAAAATAAGAAGGATTTCAAGAGAAATAAATTATTCAATGATCTGATCAAATAATAATATTAGTATGGTTCGAGAGGAAATAGCAGCATCCACTCGAACACTACAGTGGAAATGTGTTGAATCAAGAGTAGACAGTAAGCGTCTTTATTATGGTCGTTTCATTCTGTCCCCGCTCATGAAAGGTCAAGCCGATACCATAGGTATTGCCATGCGGAGGGCTTTACTTGGAGAAATAGAAGGAACATGTATCACACGTGCAAAATCTGAGAAGGTGCCGCATGAATATTCTACGATAGTAGGTATTGAGGAATCAGTACATGAAATTTTCATAAATTTGAAAGAAATTGTATTGAGAAGTAATCTGTATGGAGTTAGAGACGCATCCATTTGTGTCAGAGGTCCTAGATACGTAACCGCTCAAGATATCATCTCACCACCTTCCGTGGAAATAGTTGACACAACACAGCATATAGCTAACCTGACAGAACCAATTGATTTGCGTATTGAATTACAAATCAAGAGAGATCGCGGATACCGTATTAACCCCACAAATAACTCTCAAGACGGAAGTTATCCTATAGATGCTGTATCCATGCCTGTTCGAAATGCGAATCATAGTATTCATTCTTATGGGAATGGAAATGAAAAACAAGAAATACTTTTTCTAGAAATATGGACGAATGGAAGTTTAACTCCTAAGGAAGCACTTTATGAAGCTTCTCGTAATTTGATTGATTTATTTATTCCTTTTCTACATGCGGAGGAAGAGAACATTCATTTCGAGGAAAATAAAAACAGGTTTACTCTACCCCTTTTTACCTTTCAAAATAGATTAACTAATCTAAAGAAAAACAAAAAAGGAATTCCATTGAAATGTATTTTTATTGACCAATTAGAACTACCCCCCAGGACCTATAATTGTCTCAAAAGGTCCAATATACATACATTATTGGACCTTTTGAGCAACAGTCAAGAAGATCTTATGAGAATTGAATATTTTCGTACAGAAGATGTAAAACAGATATTGGACACTCTACAGAAGCATTTCGCAATCAATTTACCTAAGAATAAGTTTTCGTTTTAAATCTATTTGAATTATTTCATATTCTTTTTATAAATTATAAAGAAAAAACTTCATTTTTTATCTGTAACACGCGATCCGTATTTTCGCGGAATAGATCATAATAAAATTCATGTATCTAGGGAGGAGTCACTTTAGAAGCGACTATTCCCTAGATACCTACATCGTGGTATTTCGCGGTTGAATCAATTTGAAAAAGACCTAAAGTTAGAGATTTATCAATAGGTAATGTTGCTCCAATACCTAACCAAAGAGCTACTGCGGTACCGATCAAAAAGACGGTTGTTGCTACTGGACGACGAAATGGATTTTGGAATTTATTAACATTCTCCAAAAAGGGTACTATCAATAATCCTGTTGGTACTGAAACCATTAAAAGAACACCCAATAACTTATTGGGTACTGTGCGGAGTATTTGAAATACGGGAAAGAAGTACCATTCGGGTAATATTTCCAAAGGAGTTGCAAATGGATCCGCTGGTTCACCAATCATTGATGGTTCTAGAACTGCTAAGCCTACATTACATGCAATAGTACCTAGAATTACTACCGGAAAAATATATAAAAGATCGTTGGGCCATGCGGGTTCTCCATAATAATTATGTCCCATCCCTTTAGCCAATTTAGCTCTTAATACAGGATCATTCAAGTCAGGTTTCTTTGTTATTGGGATAGGTGAATTCTTATGGATCCATCCCCCGAAGGAACCGGACATGGTAATTTTTCATCATCCGGCTCGAGCAAGAATCAAAGGAATGACAGAAACAGATCGATAGAAAATCTATATTTCATACATATCCACACATATATAATTAGAATAACTCTATGTAAGAAAAGATTTACCAGATTCCATTTCTGGAGTTGCAACTATTCATTGCAAAGAATTCAGTTCTTACAGGTAAATGCTCAATATCCAAGTAGGCTTACAAATTTGATCATAATCAAGTGCTTTTTGGACTGTCTCATGTCTTTTTGATTTGATTGGTGTTTATCCCCCACAACATCTCGATTTTTTTTACATACAAAACAAAGTATTTACTTGTTACTAATAAAGTCTAACCTCTGTTCTTCCTTAGATCCCTTATTTCACTCCGATAGTATCATAGATCGGGATCGATGCAAAGGAAATGAATGCATTTCATACTATAAATAAGTAAGTGGAATAGATAGAACGCGCCACATCACTTATTCTATTCTACGGGATCTTACGGAGCCTGTTCATGCATGACATAATTCGGGTGTGATCATAGAAAAGATTCTCCTCAAGCGAACCGGCCTATCCTATGATACATAGGGGGATTTACGTGGTGGTTGGATGCGGAGACACATTTGGTTGTGAATTCCAACGTGGCGGATAAAATCATATATCGGCATGGCCCAATCAATAGTTCAAGTCACACACTCCCATAATCCATCCTCTCTTCGGAGAATCCACTTCAACTATTCGTATCAAATAAAAAATACAATACTTCGGAGTTGAGGAGAAGTATCCAAATAACATGTCTTATTTTATTTTTCAATAATCCATATTATTAGCAATGAAATACTATTAGTCCTTCCCGATATGATAAATTTCAAATATTTATGATCTGTCTTCTCTATACTCTATAAAACTATAAAATAAAACTATAAAGGACCCGAAATACCTTGCTTACGTATCATTGGGAAGTGCATTAACATAAATACGGCAGTAAGAAGAGGCAATACAAAAGTGTGTAAACTATAAAAACGGGTCAAGGTGGATTGGCCCACACTAGCACTTCCGCGTAATAACTCTACCAAAGGCGATCCTATTACAGGAATAGCTTCAGGTACGCCTGTCACAATTTTTACTGCCCAATAACCAATTTGGTCCCGAGGTAAGGAATAACCAGTTACACCAAAAGATGCAGTCAATACAGCCAGAACCACACCTGTAACCCAAGTTAATTCGCGGGGTTTTTTAAATCCGCCTGTAAGATACACACGAAATACGTGCAGAATCATCATTAGAACCATCATACTTGCTGACCATCGATGAACTGATCGGATTAACCAACCGAAGTTAGCCTCAGTCATTATGTATTGAACAGAGGAAAAAGCCTCCGTAACGGTTGGGCGATAGTAAAAAGTCATAGCAAAACCCGTAGCTACTTGTACTAAAAAACAAGTAAGTGTGATCCCCCCTAGACAATAAAATATGTTGACATGAGGAGGAACATATTTACTAGTTATATCATCTGCAATCGCTTGAATCTCGAGACGTTCCTCGAACCAATCATATACTTTATTGAGATAGGTAATCCAAGAGGAACCCCCCCCCCGAGAACCGTATATGAGAATTTCATCTCGTACGGCTCAAACAGAAACACACAAATACTAATTTCAACGGATATGGAATAGAAAGTTCAAAACTTCTTAGCCGCTTGATTTGATTCGATTTGTCCCGAAGATAGGAAGTAAAAAAAAACCGAAATCTCTTCTTTGTGATGATAATGCCAAAAAATATCAAGTTAGCTCGTTCGTCTTTCTTTATGTTGATCGTTACAGGCCTCTTGAATCTTCTCTTTCCTATTTTTGTTTGTTATTTAATTTGTTGTTTTTTTTTTGTGCGTAATGTGGATCGACTCTTGTTTTACTATATGCTAGGAATTCTCTTGTTGAGACCCTACGAATCAATTAAAACCTCAGATTCATACTAGAACCACGATGATTTATAAATTTAGCCCCCAGCTAAATTCAAAGGTTTTCTGAGTAAAAACCATTTGATCATCACTTATTTAATGAGTAGATGTAATGACTCAACAAGATCTATAGAAAGAGCTGTCCTTCGGACAAAATGAATAAGTCTAAAGAAAGAAAAATCGTTTGATTTTGGATAGGAAATACCCATCTGAAATTGTTTTTTTTTTTGAGTCCGGTTGCGAGGTCTGAATAGTAGGTATGAATCATAGTTCAAATATTTCTTTTCTTGATCTATTCTATATATTCCGTGCTCCGGATATTAGAATAAATATCCGACGGGGTAGAATCATCTTGATAGAGATGACAGGATCATTCTCTGTATTATCAATAGGATCAATTATAACAAGTCACACGCTCATATTCCGGAAATACCGAAACAAAGAAATTCCACAGTCGAACTACCAGAATGGTCTATAAATCCGAGTCTTAAGTAATTTTTTTTTTATTGAAAAACAAAGGCTTCATAGTTCTTATGAACCTAACTCATCGAAATTCCATCCAGTAAAACGGAAGAATTATAAATTTCCAAAATAATAGATAGGAATATCGCAAATAGAGCCATTGCGACTCCCATAAGTGGTGTAGTCCCCCAGCCCGGAGCTACTTTACCATATTCCGAATTTAATGGTTTCAATAAATTCCCTACGGTAGTTTGTCTTGGTCTAGATCTAGAACTACCCTCAACGGTTTGTGTAGCCATAAATCTTATTTAAGCATTGGTTAAGATCTGTTGACTTTGTATACCATTCCGTTATAGTTGTAAATAAACGATCTTATCGTAGATCCATTGTGATCTTGAAATTATCTAAAAATGGAAACAGCAACTTTAGTCGCCATCTTCATATCTGGTTTACTTGTAAGCTTTACGGGGTACGCCTTATATACCGCTTTTGGGCAACCCTCTCAACAACTAAGAGATCCATTCGAGGAACATGGGGACTAGACTAGTTGAAGTAATGAGCCTCCCAATATGGGAGACTCGTTACTTCAGTTGATATAATAAAAAATCATTTCATTTTTTAGTCGGAACCTTAGGCGGTTCGCGAAAAAAGATAGCGAAAAAAATTATCCCTAAAGTCGAGACTAAAAGGAATGTATAAACCAATGCTTCCATAGATTCGATCGTGGTTTACAATTATAGCTTTCACACCTATTCGTTTGGGTGGGATCATTTACCATACCATATAAAAAGAGGGAAAGAATCAAAGAAAAGAAGGTGATTCAAGTCAATATTTCTCGGGTACCCTATTCAAATAAAAAAAAATAGAGGTGAAAGATACCAGAGCAATCTTGTATCAAACTACTTGTCTCCTTGTAGTCGGATCTCCAAGTTTTTGGAATGCTCCAAATTCCACCTGAGCATCCAAATCTGGATCAATACCAGCAAAAACATCTCTGAACAAGGTTCTAGCGCCATGCCAAATATGCCCGAAAAAGAAGAGCAAAGCAAACGTAGCATGCCCAAAAGTGAACCAACCCCTTGGACTGCTACGAAAAACACCATCAGATTTCAAAGTAGCCCGGTCTAATTCAAAAATTTCACCTAATTGTGCACGTCTAGCATATTTTTTCACAGTAGCAGGATCACTATAACTGACTCCATTGAGTTCGCCACCATAGAACTCAACGGTTACACCTACTTGTTCAACACTATACTTTGATTCCGCCCTTCGAAAAGGAACATCCGCCCTCACAATCCCGTCTCCATCTACCAAAACTACCGGGAATGTTTCAAAAAAAGTAGGCATACGACGTACAAAAAGTTCGCGCCCTTCTTTATCTCTAAAGACGGGGTGTCCTAACCATCCAACAGCTATTCCATCTCCGCTGTCCATTGAGCCCGCTCTGAATAATCCTCCTTTTGCCGGATTATTACCAATGTAATCATAAAAAGCTAATTTTTCGGGAATTTTAGACCAAGCTTCCGATAAACTCAAATTTTCGGCTAGTCCAGCACCAACTCTTCGATATATTTCTTGCTGGAAGTATCCCTGATCCCACTGATAACGAGTGGGACCAAATAACTCGATTGGGGTAGTTGCTGAACCATACCACATAGTTCCAGCAACAACAAAAGCTGCAAAAAAAACAGCAGCGATACTACTAGAAAGTACAGTTTCAATATTGCCCATACGTAATCCTTTGTATAGACGTTGAGGCGGACGGACACTAAGATGGAATAGGCCCGCTAATATGCCCAGTGTACCTGCTGCAATATGATGAGAGGCGATTCCTCCTGGAACAAAAGGATCAAAACCTTCCGCGCCCCACGCTGGACTTACGGATTGTACTTTTCCAGTTAGTCCATAAGGATCGGACACCCATATTCCAGGCCCATATAAGCCTGTTACATGAAATGCGCCAAAACCAAAGCAAGCCACCCCTGAAAGAAATAAATGAATTCCAAAGATCTTGGGCAAATCCAAAGAGGGTTTTCCCGTACGTTCATCACAGAATATTTCTAGGTCCCAATACACCCAATGCCAGATGGCCGCCAAAAAGCACAAGCCAGAAAACACAATATGTGCCCCTGCCACGCCTTCATAACTCCAAATACCCGGATTGGTTATAGTTCCTCCTGAAATACTCCAACCACCCCACGAATTGGTTATTCCTAAACGAGTCATGAAGGGTATAACAAACATGCCTTGTCTCCACATTGGATCAAGAACGGGGTCAGAGGGATCAAAAACCGCTAATTCGTATAGAGCCATCGAACCGGCCCAACCCGAAACTAGAGCCGTATGCATTATATGGACAGAAAGCAATCGACCGGGATCATTCAATACGACAGTATGAACACGATACCAAGGCAAACCCATGGAAATACCCCTTTATCAAAGAAAAATAGACACTATGTAACTTTATCGCATTGGAATATACTATGTTATGTACTTTTCAGCGGATTCTGTATGAGAAAAGGTTACTATTTATTCTATTCCGTTGAAAATAACGGAAAAATTCTGTTCGTAAGAACAAAGAGAAGCAGATCTATTCTATACCCGATAAGTGCCAATACGCAATGGGAGCATTGGTCCCATTTTGTGGGAACGAATGCATGGATACTTGTTTATTATTCGAACAGTCGGTCCCTTCATTCAAATTTTGATTTATTCATTCTGTCTTTCTCTAAAAACCTTCCAATTTATGTATAAACTAGAATAAACAGAAAAAAATGATGAAGACAATAAACTGATTCTTACGTTTCCATATTAAAGTGAAGTATAGTACTTAATTTTTTTCTTTAATTTAATGCCTATTGGTGTTCCAAAAGTACCTTTTCGGAGTCCTGGAGAGGAAGATGCAGTTTGGGTTGACGTATAGTGCGACTTGTCAGACATATTGGGTCATATGGGATTTACCCGTTTTCTCCCCCGATTGAGATATCCTCTGTTTCGCCCAAGAAATATTGTATTGATTGAAGAATCAATCATTCGGAGCGTGAAGTGAAATTAGATTAATTTATATTGAGGATCAATATTATCAATTAGAAGAATTTATGGTTGACTTGGACTAATAAAATCAAGTATCCAGGCTCCGTTCAGAAAATACCAAATTGGTAATAGTAATATATGTAGAATTACCACTTGTAGCATAGACGATTCTTAGTATTTAATTATAGGGGTGATCTCAAACTGCCATGCCAACCAGTATGATGAATACATCGAATAGTTTGGGGGAGGCATAAAACGAATTGAAAAAGTCGTAGCAAAAAGAAATGGTACTGAGATCATTTGTCCTATATGTGCAAATAGAATTCGGGCAGATCTTTCCCCGGAGTAGAACATGAACCTAAAAGAATTGAAAGGACCCATTCAGGAACAAGAAAATGACATCGTGATTTGAATCTCGACGAAACAATACATCAATGAAGGTTAATTCAATAAAAATAAATAAGTTAAGTTCAGTAAATTCTTTTTTTTAGGGAAGGGAGCTAAAACTCATATTTTTTTGAAAAATAGAAGAAAAACCCCTTCATTTTCATTAGAAAAACGGAAATCTGTAAAAAAAAAAGAGATAGGATTGGAATCGACACGTTGATTCTTTTTTTCGCAATTTTTTTGAACCGTATGCATCCAAAGGTGCACGTACGGTTCAAAAGGGATACAATTTTGTCCTAATCAACCGACTTTATCGAGAAAGATTACTTTTTTTAGGCCAAGAAGTTGATAGCGAGATCTCAAATCAACTTGTTGGTCTCATGGTATATCTCAGTATAGAAGATGATACTAAGGATCTTTATTTGTTTATAAACTCCCCCGGCGGATGGGTAATACCAGGAATAGCCATTTATGATACTATGCAATTTGTTTCGCCTGATGTACATACAATATGCATGGGATTAGCCGCTTCAATGGGATCTTTTATTCTGGTCGGAGGAGAAATTACCAAACGTCTAGCATTCCCTCACGCTTGGCGCCAATGAGTTTTTATTTGAAAAAAAAAAGAAGAAGACTATGCCTTCGCCATATCGAATGTGAATAATAGGTAATAATAGCATGGCACTTCGAGTTCGATATGAACAAACTATTATTGTTTTTCCTAACACGAGATTTTGTATCGAGATAGTAGTATGAAACAAAGGTTATTTCCGATTTGATTTTATTTATGTGTCGGGAGTACATTTTCAGCGTCACAAACCATTTTTCTTCCACACCAGAAGTCTCCTTCTGATATTTATGTTACGAAAGAAAGAGTGCGAAAATGAAAAAAAAAAAAAGATCATTTTTCCTTATTTGATCATATCAAAAAGAAACTTTGGGATTGCTAAATCGCAGACGAGATAAATATAGAAAGCAACAGAACCATCATAGTATTTTTTTACTCCTACAATACGAAAGGAAGGGTGGTAAATGGATCATTCAACGATCTGGATCGGATGGATTCTCTTTTTTTCTTCGATAGAATAGAAAGGAAATTCCATTGCAGAGCCGTATGCAATGCACAAAAGATGCCTGTACGGCTGTTCAATTCTATTTGTTTTTTTTCTTCTTGTTTTTTTATCCCTTACTTTAGCCCAATCGTGCGAGATAGAAGAACCGTTTATGCATGATGTTATATCAAATATTATCCGGGTTATGATTCACCAGCCCGCTAGTTCTTTTTATGAGGCGCAAGCAGGCGAATTTATCCTGGAAGCGGAAGAACTACTGAAACTTCGCGAAACCCTCACAAAGGTTTATGTACAAAGAACGGGCAACCCTTTATGGGTTATATCCGAAGACATGGAAAGGGATGTTTTTATGTCAGCAAAAGAAGCCCAAGCTCATGGAATTGTTGATCTTGTAGCGGTCGAAAATGAAAATACTGGGGATTCCGTGTAAATACATGATTCCGCTTCAAACCATAATTCGAATTTTCCGCGATTTTATATTGAATGGAAATAATTCATAATCATCAATCATCAGGTTAAGATCGATCTAAACCAACCTATTTTGTTATATATATTATGATATGCCGACAATTAAACAACTTATTAGAAACACAAGACAGCCAATAAGAAATATCACGAAATCCCCCGCGCTTCGAGGATGTCCTCAGCGTAGGGGAACATGTACTAGGGTGTATGTGCGACTCGTTTAGATCATGAGTTCGAACAAATGAAACAATTTTTCCAGTACCAATCACCAGTACCAATGAATAGGATAGATAGAGCGGAAAAAGCCATTTACTATCTAAAAATAAACTAAAAAAAAAAAAATGAAGATCTATCATATACCTATATTTTTTGTGTATGAAGTTGAAATTTATGGTTTCCATTGGTGCAAATCCAATCACCTCAATTTGAGATGAGAAGCAATTCCCCATTGGTAGCATAGCAAATAGTTATCCATTAAGCGGAGGAAATAGTACTATAAGAAGTAAAAAGGTTATGTTCCTATTTTTGAAAGAACGGACTAACAAGGTCAGCTACCTAGCCAACTTTCATAATTAAATGCCGTCACTGTATGGATATCCTTTCTTGTGAAAAGAGCTATTACTGTATAATTGATTGGTAGAGCCAAGGAGAGTGAACTATACAAGTTCACAATAACATTTGATTAAATGAAAGAGGGGGCTCCGGTGTATAGAGAGGACCTCACCGTTTACGAAGTAACCATAGAAACGACGGAACCCACTTTTTTTTCTTTTATTTAATCGCTAGAATTTCCTATTTCCAGGTAAAATACCTGGAAGAAAAAAAATAGTGGTTGGGAAGGTCATAGTAGCAAAAGCCATTGGAATTTCTATTTTATATATCGGAAAAATCCGTTTTGTTATTAATCAATCGGGGGATAAAAGGATGACTGAAAGAAGAGAAATCAATTAGTTATTCATTAAAGTTTAATTTGATTCAATGACCAGAGTTAAACGAGGATATATAGCTCGGAGACGTCGAACAAAAATTCGTTTATTTGCATCAACCTTTATAGGGGCTCATTCAAGGCTTACCCGAACCGCTACTCAACAGAAAATGAGAGCTTTGGTTTCCTCTCATCGAGATAGGGGCAGGCAAAAGAGGGACTTTCGTCGTTTGTGGATCACTCGGATAAATGCAGCAGTTCGTGAGAATGGGGTATTCTATAGTTATAGTAGATTAATACACAATCTGTACAAAAAGCAATTGCTTCTTAATCGTAAAATACTTGCGCAAATAGCTATATCAAATAAGAATTGTCTTTACATGATTTCCAATAAGATTATCAAATAAAAGATAAAAGGGATTCTATTCTAAAGTCATATATAGGAATGCTTGAAACAGAATTCCCCGGAGAACGGCCTCCGGGAAGATAAAAATAAATTAAGAAATTTAGATAAGTAGTAGGAATGAATAAACATCTTTCAAAAAAAAGATTCCTTCTTTCCTTTCCCTATTTATTGTTTCTTATAACACAACAATCAAATCCAGATTTGAGGCTTTTTCGAACAAAACATCAATCTGAGCTTGAGTTCCAATTAGAGTTTTGAATCAATGGAAGAGTATATCTATTTATTTCTGGTTCTAGGACCAGTAGTTCTAGGGACCGACTCCGCTCTCTCAAACTGTTTTTCATTATTAAGAAAAGGTAACAAAGATAAAATACGAGCTTGTTTTATAGCAATAGTAATTAATCGTTGTTGTTTCAAGGTCAATCTATTCACCCGTCTAGATAATATTTTTCCCTGTTCACTAATAAATCGACTAATTAAACTCATGTTTCTATAATCAATTCGATCCCCCGATTCAATTGGGGGAAAACGCCTACGAAAAGATTGCTTGGATTTACGAAAAGGTTGCTTGGATTTATCCATGGTTTATTCCTTATCTCTAAAATTCTATTTTTTTATTCATTTCAGATCCGACCGAAATAGGTTTTATTTGTATTTTGTATATTATATATATATATGTATATGTGGTAATGTTAAGTTCTTCCTTTTCCTCCTCCTTTGATTTGAAAGATCATACACACGTGCTCCGTTCGATCTATTTCTTTATTTCCCCATGAATCGTATGCTTGTGACAATAGCGACAAAATTTTCTCAAGTCTAATCGACTGGGTGTATTGTGTCGATTCTTTTGAGTAATATATCTAGAAATGCCCGGCGATTCCTTATTGACACCATTTTGGATACAACTTGTACATTCCAAAATAACTCTAACTCGGACATCTTTACCCTTAGCCATGAACCTCCTTTGAATTTTTGTTTGATCGACTTAACTCTTCTATTTTCGACCCGAACCTAAGAAGACGAAAAGAACAAAAAAGAAAAAAAATCAATATCAAATATCAATAGAAGTTACTAACTAGAAATTCCATTTCTAAAGTTTTCGTTCTAATTATTTATGTAATTCTAATTAATATTAATAGAATATTATTTCTATAGTAATAATGTAAGTAATACAATTTTTTCTAACTATCAATTATTCGTATTCTAATCCCAGTATTTCATTTAAGTATCTTTTTCTATGCTATGCTTTCGTGAAGCTTTTATTTACCTTACACTGGACCCTCTTTCCATTTCTGTTCTCCAAAATAGGATCTTAGATCCACCGGATTTTTGCTGAGGTTCAATACACTTTTTATTTTTCTTTCCTTCCTATCCTAAAGAACTGAAAAAAGGGGGGGGGCGAAGTTTTAGTCACGTCGCGTAGAATTGTATCTCAAATTTTCTTTATTTTTTCGCATATCAATAACTAGAATGAAAAAAAAGGGAATGACAAAGCATCTGGGAATAAACGATTAATTTCTATCAATAGACCCGCTAAAGACCCAAACCATAGAGTAGTTAGCACAGGTGCTGTGGAAAGATATGTTTTTATATCTTGCATTGAAAATCCTCCTTCTTTATTGTAATACATATATGGTCAGATGCTGTAGTTCAAGATCATTTGTATTTTTTTGTACGGAATTCCTAACAAAAACGGATATGTATAATGAACAGTAGATGAGATTTTCCTATCCCTGTTCCTAAAAAAGGGGGATCCCCTTCTTCCTAAGCATTACCGATAAATATTCATTCTTTTTTTATACGTTAGGTTTCAGATGTATATAATTCTTTTATTATATGAAACCAAAAAGAAGAAATGACAAGAAAATTCTATATGGATAGAGGGGAAAATAACGATATGGAAAACAAGACATGGATTTTGTACAATGACACTGTACAACAATTTTAAACAGGGATGTAGCGCAGCTTGGTAGCGCGTTTGTTTTGGGTACAAAATGTCACGGGTTCAAATCCTGTCATCCCTACCTATTACTTCTCCTATGGGCGGTAACGAGGGATTAATTGAGTGAGATCAATTAAATAAAATCGGACATAATCTTTCATTTTTGCATACCAATGTATGCAAGACGCATTGGGGGTACAAAAATGCAAAAATCCTTTTCTTTACAATCGTATCTCCTGGCATAAGAAAGCGCTCTTAGTTCAGTTCGGTAGAACGCGGGTCTCCAAAACCCGATGTCGTAGGTTCAAATCCTACAGAGCGTGATTCCGTTTATGTTATTTCGAATCACAATAAAAAAACTTACCAAAACACAGTTGAATTGCAACTTGAATTTGACCTCCTCCTGCAAGGAGGAGGTCAATCAAAAAAAAATGTTATTCAATCAAAGGTCCAACTGATCACCGCGTCTGTATTGTAAATATGCAGTTACAAATAATCCCGCTAAAGTAATAGGAATTAGACCTAAGACGATTCCAAATAGAAAAACTTCAATCATTTCGATTTGTTTGAGGAGATAAAAAGAAAGGTAAGATCTATCCCTAAATATTAATCTGAAAAATCCGCGAATCTCAATGACCAAGAATTAACAATTGACACGGGAAGGGGCCGTAGAATACCTGAAAGAGAAATATTTATTTTTATGAATTTGTTCATTCAATTCATTTCAAATAAGTCGTATCTTGTTCAAACCAATTAATAGAGCTGGGGTTATAGTTGAAGCAGCCAATAGAAAACCGAAATAACTAGTTATAGTAGGCATGAAAGAGCTAAATTAGATATCTTCTTTTGCTACATATGTTGATAAAACACTTACCTAAGTTTCCATTTTTTCAGATACGACGGTAAGAAAAAATCAATTGACAGAATTAGTTTAGTTCTAATTGAAAGTTCTTGATTCATCAGTCATTATAGATAGTACTAAAAAAAAAATAGAATTCCAAATTACATAGGTAAAAAAAATTAATTTATCCGCTTATTTAAGTAACTTTTGAATATTTGGAATAAAAGAATTGGATTTGAAAATAACTTCAATTTTGATCATTTCTTTTTCAATAGAATCTAGTCCATTTTGGAGAAAACGGCTTGATACCAACTTTTAATGAATTTTCTATTTTTAAATTGGATACTTATTTTAAACCATCGGATTCAGTTCAGTACAGTAATAGGTTGGTTAATTGCCCATAATATCTCAAATCAGAAGAAAAAAAGTGTCCCACGATCCATCGAAAAACCTTTATTTTCATTTTTGATTTCGAGTCTAACTCGATTCGAAGAAGAGCAACTTCCCTTTTATCCTTTTAGGTTCTATTCTATATTCTATTCTGTTTTTCCATATCAAGGAGTTCCATCTTGTAGTTCGGTCAAGAAAGAACCTTTGTTTTGGATCTAATGTAACAATGGTTGCATCGCGAATATTGATTTGATTGTTGCAACTATGTTCTCTTTCTTTCTACTATCTGCTTTATCTATTATAGTATATTTTTTTTACGGCCAATCAATTACTTGAAATAAATGAAAGTATTCGAACAAAAAAAATTTGAACCAAAAAAAGGTTTATATATTTTACATATAATTGAATTGCGTGAAGACAATACTTTCACTTTCAGGAATTATTAGAACCCATTGATTCACACTTTCCCAAGATCTTTACTTTCTATTACGAAGTCAATAATGGAAACCTTATAAAGAATTTGAGGAATTTTCTATTAATCTATTGAATAACATACAATTATGCATAGACAAGGAACAAAAAAGAAGAAAGAAATTATGTAGTATTTCATTTCGATACTGATCGAGACTGCGTTGCTGCGCCAGAGGAAGGATAGCTATACTGATTCGGTATACTCTAAATACACCTTTGGTATAAAATTGACGATCTCACAAAGATGAAATATCAGTGGTTTTCCATTTACCGATCCCATCTTTCGCAGAATCGATTCCCTTTTTTGAATGTACAAGAATTTTTGGAGCTCAGCATGTCTGGAAGCACGGGAGAACGTTCTTTTGCTGATATTATTACCAGTATTCGATACTGGGTCATTCATAGCATTACTATACCTTCCCTATTCATTGCGGGTTGGTTATTCGTCAGTACAGGTTTAGCTTACGATGTATTCGGAAGTCCTCGGCCAAACGAGTATTTCACAGAGAGCCGACAGGGGATTCCATTAATAACCGGCCGTTTTGATTCTTTGGAACAACTCGATGAATTTAGTAGATCCTTTTAGGAGGCCACCAATGACCATAGATCGAACCTATCCGATTTTTACAGTGCGATGGTTAGCTGTTCACGGACTAGCTGTACCTACCGTTTCTTTTTTGGGGTCAATATCAGCAATGCAGTTCATCCAACGATAAACCTAATTCGAATTATAGAACTATGACACAATCAAACCCGAATGAACAAAATGTTGAATTGAATCGTACCAGTTTATACTGGGGTTTATTACTCATTTTTGTACTTGCTGTTTTATTTTCCAATTATTTCTTCAATTGAGAGAAAGAAATAGAGTAGTAGGAATTCTCTTATCCCATTCGGAAGGATATCATCCTCATAATTATCCATGACTGTTTTTGTCTATAGCACGACCACTTGATGAAATGTGGAGGAAAGTGGGGGAAATGGCCGATACTACTGGAAGGATTCCTCTTTGGCTGATAGGTACTGTAACTGGTATTCCTGTGATCGGTTTAATAGGTATTTTCTTTTACGGTTCATATTCCGGGTTGGGTTCATCTCTGTAGTAATCAGATGAACCAGACTGTAGACATGAAAAAGTAAGAACTCAGCGGTAAGATACCGCTGAGTTCTTACTCTCTTACTCTTAGAGCGAGGCGAGGCTTTGATCTATTCCATATAATATTGGATTATCCAGAAAATAGATTGATTCCTTCTTTCTTGTTGCTTCGTAAAAGTGAATATTATGGAGGAACGACAGAGCCTATAAATCAATCAATAGAAATTGATTCAATTCCATTGTTCAAAAACATCATAAGAAAGAAGGAATAGAGTGGTTTGAAAAATCAGAGAAAAAGATCCTTTTTGTCATTTCTACAAATAGAATATTTTTATTATGTTGACTGGATAACTTTCCAATTTGTATGTTATGTATTTAAACGGATGAGACATCCTGCAAATCATTTCTATACTAAACTAATAAAACCTTACTCTATAAAAAGATAAAAAAAACTGTGATGAAATAAAAAATAAGAATTTGGATATGCGTAAAAATCAAATTTAATCCGCTTTTCAACCAAAAGAGTCAAAGTCAAAATTTTTTTGTTTGAAGAATTTTTCTTTTATTTTCAAATTTATTTTATAAATATAAATAAGTTATAGTTATTAAGTTGAATTTAATTAAAAATAATAGAAGAAGTTTCATTTGCTCAATGAATTATCCCCCCTAACCCTTTTTTTTGTCTACTACTTCTTATGAATCTAAACAAAGGAATTTCGATAGACCCGGAAAAGAAGAAATAGTAATCTTTGACGAACAAGATAAAAATCATTATTATTTCGATACAAAACGACACAAGAGAGGGTATAAAGTCCTTTTTCTTGTGTCGAATGGAAGATGAGGAAGACTTATAATCCCTCCTAGAAGTATCTGTTCCTTTCATTTATCCCGTCCTTGTCTTGTATCCTCTTCCTTTGTTTTTATATGCCTATTGTCTAGTGCTAGGAATGGGATAGAAGTAATGAATTCCATACATCCCGAAAAAGCAGTATAAACAAAGCAAGCAGAGGTATTTACAGAATTTTTTGATCATACATATTTAATTGTATTGATTGACAAGAATTCCGCGCTTTTTACCAACTTGATGGTAAGGAATCTCTGGATCTAGAAATTCATTTCGAATAATTGAACCTTTTCAAACTGTTTCTTTTTAAGAACCAAAAAAATTTGTGCCAAAATAACAGATGCCAAGAAGAACAAAAGGCCTTGGACGCGTAATGGATCTTGAAGCACTATTTCTGCATCTCCCTGACCAAACCCCCCTACATTAGGATTGCTTGTTAATGGTTGATCAAGCTTGATGGATTCACCCTCTGAAACAAGAAGTTCTGGTCCTGGAGGTATAATATCAACCACTTGGTGTCCATCCGATGCATCAACTATGGTTATTTCATATCCTCCTTTTTCTTTACGTACTATTCTGCTTACTATACCTGCGGATGTAGCATTATAGACCGTATTGTTACTCTTGCTCCCATCAGGATAAATCTGACCCCTTCCCCGGTTCCCTCCTACATATATGGGATATTTTAAGAAGTGAACATCTTTCTTCGTAGCAGGGTCGGGGGAAAGAATGGGAAAGACGATTTCACTATATTTCTGACCTGGAACAGGACCTATCACAAGAATATTTCTTTTATTGGGACGATAACTCTGAAAAGACAGATTTCCTATCTTTTCTTTCACCTCGGGAGAAATACGATCGGGAGGGGCTAATTCGAATCCCTCGGGTAAAATAAGAACAGCCCCCACATTCAAAGCCCCCTTTTTACCATTAGCAAGAACTTGTTTCAGTTGCTTATCATAAGGAATTCGAACAACTGCTTCAAATACAGTATCAGGAAGTACAGCTTGCGGAACTTCAATATCCACAGGCTTATTAGCTAAATGGCAATTGGCGCATACAATTCGCCCAGTTGCTTCTCGTGGATTTTCATAACCTTGCTGCGCAAAAATGGGATACGCATTTGAAATAGATGTTCGAGTTATTACATATATCATGATCGATACAGAAATAGATCGAGTCATCTGTTCCTTTACCCAAGAAAAAGTATTTCTATTTTGCATGATCCAATCATTGATCCAGGAATTTCTACAATAAATTAGATAGGTGACTAGTATAGTTCCCTATCCGCGAGTCTGCCATTGTACCGAAATAATTCTACTAAAATAGGACGAATACCTTGAAGAGGTAGAAGTATAAAGAAAATAAGTAAAATGCTTTCTTTATACGCGAAGAAAAATTTTGATTGATATCAGGAGATCAAATAAGTTCTTCATTCATTCATTGAATGATAAATGACTACGAGCGAAGGAGATACGCGATTTAAAAAACGGAAGATCCAATATTTCACAATTGTATCTAGAATAACTGGAAAAGTGGAAACAAGACCAGATATAATTTGATCGTTATGAGCCAATCCAAAATCATTGTAGATCAAACCAATCATTAGTTCCCAACCGTGGGTCGAGTGAAATCCGATCCATAAATCAGTAACTAAAAGAATCGAAAAAGCTTTTATTGTGTCACTTAAGTTATAGAAGAATTCCTGAACCCAAGAATTAAGAATGACAAGCTTTTCATTACCCAGAATAAAATAACCACTTAGAATAGCGAAACAGATTATATTTGTCGAAAAATGCAAAATGATATGGAGATGATATTCATTGTGTGTTTTGACCAATTGTATCGTTTCCTTGTGTATTCCTATACGAAACTTTTGTATATGTGTCTCCGGGTATTCTTTTATCATTTCGTCCAACAAGAAGAGTTCTTCTAATTCTAGGAATTTTTCTAGAACATTTTTCTCTTGAATATCATTCAAAAAAGTTTCGGATTGCCTAGTATTCCACCAATTAATAATCCAAGGTTCCAGACTTTTTTGAAATGAGAGAGAGACCCACCAGGGCAAAAATACTATAGATGCAAGATATGGGAGGGAAGTCAATGCTTTCTTTTTTTTCATTTTTTATTTGTGAATTGGTAATGAACTGCTTCATTTGTCAACTCTATCTGATCTGATATTTCTCTAAAGCGCGAGTCCTATAACAAGGTATCGAACCTATGGATCTATTCTATTCCTATTTTTGTATAATAATTTAGTCCTTAGATCTAGAAGGAATATAGAAATAGAATAAGGGCCCCTTTTCGGATGAAAAAAATAAAATTTATGAAATAAAAATAATAAATAATATAATAATATATATATTAAGTATATATATAGTATTTTAGTTTAGGATTTCGGGATATCTCGATTGGGCAAATTCGAACGAATTTCATCTTCATTTGTTCCTTTCGATAAATACTCGAAAAACCTACTCGAAGTAACGAATATTATTCGGATTTCAAGACGAAAAACCCTCCCGGATCAATTCCATTAATTTTTTCGAAATGTTGTACCGTCTAACCATAGCGCAGGAATACGGTATCAATTCAAAATCTGAGGCCTAACCTAAAAAGATGAATTCTGTATTACGAAATACATATTCGGATATTTGATGAATTCATACTTAGATTAGACTCATTAGACTTTTTACTAGTATAAAAGAATTGAGTTGGGCCCTATACGCATACAAAACGGTTTTGGTATAGAAAAAAATTTCTTCTTATTGTTTATTATATTTATTATAGTTGTTCCATATACGTTCTCCTACTTTTGTTTTATTCTATGCGGATTGTTGTGCCAACGGACCGAGGAAACAGAATCTAACATGTTTTGCTCGAATGAATATTCTGAGGAAACTTCAATTGTATTAAAAAGGAAATTAGCAAGCTCCTTCCATTATGCGGAGAAAACATTCATTCTTCGTTCGGTTCATTTCAAAATACTTCAATTGGTACGCGCAAGAAATAGGCCAATTCCGCCGCTTTTTGCTCAATTTCTCGTGGAGTCAAATTCTCATCAGTACGAGTCAAGGGAATGGTTCCTTGGCCTCTGATTTCCATATAAAGAATACGACGAGGAAAAAGACCCTCTTTAACCTCCATTCTGATTGATTGGATATCTTTCATAAAGAAACGAAGGAAGATGCGACGATTTATTCCGGGGAATCCCCAACGAAAAATACACATTATTCCTTCTTTTCTATCAAATCGGTCATAACCACTACCGACATTCCATGAAATTGTGCACCACAAATAGGAACTAATGAATAGACCCGCGATCCCATAGAAAGACATCACGATCCCTTGTGGAAAAAAAACGATTTGCTGAGATGGAAATCCGGGTATCAGATTCCTACCAAGATAACTGGAAGTGCCAACCACTAAGAATCCTAATGAACCTAAAAAAAGGATACAGGCCCAGCAAAAATTACTTGCTTTTCGAGACCCTGTTATAAGTTCTATCCATATATGTTCTGATCGCCAGTTCATACTATACTAGATCCCGTTGCATTCGATTGGAATTGAGAAAAAAATTTGACTTTACTTTTCTTCTTGATGCCGAAGTAACTTTCATCAACTAGCACTATTCTGATATGAACCATTAGGAGTAATTGGTTAGATACATTGACTTTCTATTATAAAAATATTCGCCGAGCCTTTTTAACCGGATATGCCCGCATATAACTGCATTTATGCGGATATCATGCATTCGCATGCATAACAGTTCTTTCATTTGTGTTCGGAAAAAGCCACATATCGTACCATATTACACTAAACAATTTTCGGTACCAAATAAATATCTGTATTATGATTCCGTGTTGAAATAAATTGATGAAATTTGGTCCCGTCGGATCTAGACAATCTTATTTTTTTGGACATGAAGAAATAAAGAAGCCATTGCAATCGCCGGAAATACTAGACCCACTAAAGGGACAAAAATAGAGGGTAAGTTAAGATCTGTCATAGAATGGGTACCTCGATTTAATATTTGTACCTATTATAAAGATATCTTATGATAAGTATATCTATTATAAACTATTATAAATAATATATTATAAATAATATTAAGTAGTTAATAAGTGCAAGGAATGAGAACTAAATGAAGTGTACCTATTCATCTTTCTACACGAATATGTATGATATTCCGCTTTAAGAAATTTCATTATTCTCCCATCCTTATATTCTTTCTATCTATCTTTCTAATAAAATAGAAAGTTTTTATTTAAATTAAAGAGTTTATTATAATATAAGTTCGCGACTCTAACTAAACTAATTCAATCCAACAAAAAAGGATTCCTAGTAAAAAATGGGAGTTCTTGGTGGACATAGTAGACATAGAAATCGCTTCTATTCTATATTTATTTTCATTTTATTTCGATATTTTTTTTTTGAATTTTTATTCAAAGGAAAGAAACCATGGAGCTGAAATAACTCACTCAGAACACCTTTTAAAAGATTACGCGGTACGATTGGGTCGAATAAGCCCTTATGGAATAAATACTCAGCCGCTTGTGAACCGTCAGGTACTGTTTTATTCAATGTTTGCTCAATCACTCTTTTACCCGCAAAAGCAATGTAGGCATTGGGTTCCGCAATAATAACATCTCCCAACATACCAAAACTGGCGGTTACTCCACCTGTTGTAGGAGATGTAAGAATTGATACATAGAATAACTTTTTATTTGATTGATAATTATATGAAGCAGAAGATATTTTAGCCATTTGCATCAAGCTCAAACTTCCTTCTTGCATGCGTGCTCCTCCAGAAGCACACACAATAATGACAGGTAGAGATCGATTAGTAGCATACTCGATCAAACGGGTGATTTTCTCTCCTACTACGGATCCCATACTACCCCCCATGAACTGAAAATCCATAACCCCAATTGCTATGGGAATACTATTTAGTTGACCTATGCCTGTTTGAACAGCTTCAGTTAAACCTGTCCTTCTTTGATAAGAATCGATACGATCTCTATAAGGTTCCTCCTCGGAATGAAATTCAATGGGGTCCGTGGAGACCATATCTTCATCCATAGGATCCCAAGTGCCCGGATCAATCAAAAGTTCGATTCTATCTGAACTACTCATTTTCAAATGATATCCACACTGTTCACAAATATGCATTTTTGACCTAAAAAATTTTTTATAATTTAATCCATAACAATTTTCGCATTGAACCCATAAATTTCTGTATTTTTTATTTATATCAAAATCATTAGATCTTCCTCTTATATTGAAATCACGGCTGTTACCACCAGTTTTTATACTAGAATTCCTACTTTCACTTCCGCTTACGCCTTCAGTACAAATGAAACTAGAAATGTAACTGTCACTGTAATTGTCGGTACCACCAAAAATGTAACTATGAATACTGACTTCAAAACGAAGATAACTATCAATGCAACTATTTATATGATTATTCCAACTAGATTGAGTATCATACATGTAATGATAATAGTAGTGATTGTTACTCTTAGACCTACTATTCAAATAACTGGGAAAAAAACTTTCTAGTGCACTCAGAAAAAAACTATTATTGTCAATCTCAAAAATCTGATTTTCAATATCAAAATATACAGAATAACTGTCACCATTACCATCCCTAACTAAAAAAGTGTTATCAAAGATCAAACTCCAAATATCCCTGATATCAAATAAATAATCAACATTACTGAAACTATAACTACTATTATCACTCCAACTAGGAATGTTTTTCTCCGTATCATTTAGAAGAGGCTCCTCACTTCCACCAGTATGTCCAACAGCATTAAGACTATCCATTGATTTACTTAGCCCACATTTATGTTCTAACTTCTCCTTATCCTTAGACAACATCGAATTGAACCACCATTTTTTCATAGAGTCTTCCTGTCCCCCTATTTGATGAAAATATTATAGATGAATAGTCATTCGATGAATAATCATTTTACTATTGTATTTCCTATCAGAATTAAGCATATGATCCGATCATTGGAATTGTTAACTAATAACGAGTGAGTATTGAAAGAAATAATTATCTTTTGGGGGATCTGGCGTATCACTTCAATATATATATATTATGATAGAATCTTTTTCTCAATTAGAAATATAAAGACAGGTTTCTCTCGTGTCATGTACAAAAAAAATTCTCATCGAAAATAGTTGTTTCTTCCTATACTAGAAATGAAGAATTCATTCTCGTATAATCTCGTATTATATAATCAAATAATAAGTTTCTATTGCAATATGAAACGAAAAAGACAATATACAGGGTGAGTATAGTATAGGGGCCCCCCTTTGGCTTGATCTATGGCCTGAAACTGCGGGATAGAAAACGATCCACCAAGCCCAAGGATCCATAATTAATCCTATGGATCCAACAATAAACAACAAAAGTATTAAGTTGTTTAGTCTTCGATTTTTTCTTGTATTTAGATCTTGTATATAGAAATCCGTACATATGAAAGATCTATGCAAATACATAGTATAGGATGTTCATTCTTTATTCGGCTCAATCCTTTTTTTTTTAGGAAAAGGATTGAGCCGAGTTTAATTGCAATCAATTAGGAGAACAAACAGAAATTACTGAATTATGCGCGCTTAGTTCTTATGCTTTCTGTTTATCTATCTTATCTACTGGTTCGAATTCGAATTTGATCTCTTTCCATACTTCACAAGCAGCGGCTAGTTCAGGGCTCCATTTGCAAGCTTCGCGGATAATCTCATTACCTTCGCGAGCAAGATCGCGTCCCTCATTACGAGCTTGTACACATGCTTCTAAAGCTACCCTATTAGCGACCGCACCAGGTGCATTTCCCCAAGGGTGTCCTAAAGTTCCTCCACCGAACTGTAGTACGGAATCATCTCCAAAGATTTCGGTCAGGGCAGGCATATGCCAAACATGAATACCCCCTGAAGCCACGGGAATAACACCTGGCATAGAAACCCAATCTTGAGTGAAAAAAATACCGCGACTTCGGTCTTTTTCAATAAAATCATCACGTAATAAATCAACAAAACCTAAAGTCATCTCACGTTCCCCTTCCAGTTTACCTACTACTGTACCAGCGTGAATATGATCTCCACCAGACATACGTAATGCTTTAGCTAGTACACGAAAATGCATACCATGATTTTTCTGTCTATCAATAACTGCATGCATTGCGCGGTGGATATGAAGAAGTAAACCGTTGTCGCGGCAATAATGAGCCAAACTAGTATTTGCAGTGAATCCCCCAGTTAAGTAGTCATGCATTACGATAGGAACTCCCAATTCTCTGGCAAATACGGCCCTTTTGATCATTTCTTCACATGTACCTGCAGTTGCATTCAAGTAATGTCCTTTGATTTCGCCTGTTTCGGCTTGTGCTTTATAAATTGCTTCAGCACAAAATAAGAAACGGTCTCTCCAGCGCATAAAAGGCTGTGAGTTCACGTTTTCATCATCCTTGGTAAAATCAAGCCCACCGCGTAGACATTCATAAACCGCTCTACCGTAGTTTTTTTGCGGATAATCCCAATTTTGGTTTAATAGTACATCCCAATAGGGGACGACCATATTTGTTCAATTTATCTCTTTCAACTTGGATGCCGTGAGGCGGGCCTTGGAAAGTTTTGGAATAAGCAGGGGGAATTCGCAGATCCTCCAGACGTAGAGCTCGTAGGGCTTTGAAACCAAATACATTACCTACAATGGAAGTAAACATGTTAGTAACAGAACCTTCTTCAAAAAGGTCTAAAGGATAAGCTACATAAGCAATGTATTGATTTTCTTCCCCAACAACGGCCTCAATGTGGTAGCATCGTCCTTTGTAACGATCAAGACTGGTAAGTCCATCAGTCCACACAGTTGTCCATGTACCAGTAGAAGATTCCGCAGCTACCGCAGCCCCTGCCTCTTCAGGGGAACCCCAGGTTGAGGAGTTACTCGGAATGCTTAGTAAGGTTCAATGTTTGACTCCAGATAGTGAAAAAATCTGGTAAAGATACCAGAGTCATTATTGAATCAAAAAGTAAATAAAATCACACAACATGAATTCAGGATCACTTTCAAGCTCAAGTCAATTTAGGAAAAGGATAACCTGTAAAAATGTCAGAGGCCTATGTTGGTCAAGTTCAGTTGGTATGAAGAAATTGAAAATGGATTTTCAAAATAACTTGATTCTTGGGTCCAATCAGTAGAGTTAGGGGTATAAGGATCGGTCAAAGATCGACAAGAAAGACTTTTCCCGCTCTTATTGATCAATTCGATCATTAGTAAGTCTAACCTACTGTAGGCCGGTAATAGAATTTGGAGTCGGAATCATGTCTTTCATACTTTTTTGAAATCGTTCTTCTTGAAAAGGTGAGTATGGAAAGTTTATTTTGGAAATTGTGGTGAAATTTTGAGTCCATCGGATTTTGCGATTGCTGCTCAGTCTCCCTTAAGGGTTCCATACTCAAGTCCATATTAATGGTTGTTCATTTTGATCAGTGAGACTGGAAGATGAGTAGGACTCTTGAAAATTTGGCTGGATGATGAGTCCAACATATTTTGAAATCATTGCAATTTTCACAAAAGACTTCCAAACGCTCTTCTAGCTCAGATTCTTCTTCAATTAGATGTTCTAGAAAAGAATATATGGAGTTTGATTTGGGAAGATTGTGAATTGAGCAAAATTTGTTATTGGGACTCAAGATGGCTTCCATACTTCTTTTCAAATTGGACTTTCTTCGGTGGTGGAACAGGAAAAGGAGGATATGGATCCAAATCGGGAAATGAAATTATGGATAAGGTGGTTGAAAATTTGACTCAGGGAGGTGAATCCCCATTGACTCTGTGAAGAGTTGAAATTATTTTAAAAATATGGTCATAAGATTGGGGGTACGGTCATATTGAGGCGGATATCCCAACCCAACATATATGGTTGTTCATGTTATATACATAGTCGGGCTGGAGTTATCCGAGTCAATGAGTCAGGGTGAAATATAGATTCATATTATAATTAAAAGAATTAGGTGTTGTTAAATCTATTCACAACTTACAAAAAAGAAAACAAACAAACAAACAAAGAAAAAGAAAACAAGTCTATGCTAGGGTTGACTTAGACCTAGACGACTCCTAACTGGTTAGACTGTCCACGGGGGGTATATTGTCGCAATCTGACCACGAGTTAATCAGCCAGGTAGGGGCAAGATCAGTGGGAGGTATCCGTGCCAGAGCAACGGCCAAATTATGCCAAATCACTGTTCTTCGAGTTTCGCCTCTCAATCCCCAACCTTAAACACCGATTTGATAAGAGTCAACTTCTACAACTTTCCCTTAGGTCAATCTCCTAATTGAGTTCGAGATGTCCCTAGGGGCCAAGTCAGCAAATTTTATTTAGGCTTGGTTGTGTGAGTAGGGAGGTGATTTTTGGGCTAAGGCAGGGTAATGACTTCCCACCTATATTTTTTTTGGGTTTTGCCCTTAAGTTCAATTCGTGCAAATGTGCCATATAAATAAGAATGAACATACAAAGAGAGTAAATCACCTACGTATTTGTCCTATACTATATGCAATGCCATATGTAGCCCTCCTATCAATAACACAACACAAGAATAAAATACAGTATATCGGAATGAAAATTGACATGTGCCTAGAGCAAAGTGTAACTAAACGTTTTAAAGCATCCAATTTCTGTAATTTAATTCTTAATTAATACAGTACACAGGTAATATAAACAAAATTTAGCAGCAGAGTATAAGAATATACAAGAATTTACCCAACTACACAAGAGAAAGTGTGGACTTCCTTCCGCAATGCTAAAGAATTGACCTGCACACCAAAAACAAGAAGAAAAGTTAACAAAAACGTGAAATCAAACCGTTCTCATCTCCGCAATGGCGCCAAATTTGATCGGGAAAACCGCTCACAAAAGCGTATATTTTGAAATCAAGAGTTAAAGTGTGTATGTGCTTTAGCTTCTTGATACTTCCGTTATAGCATAGTGGCTAAACGAGTCGAATCCACAGGGACAGGGGGCGATAGAAGCTTTACCAGAATGTCACTGTGTGTGTTAAAAGTTCTTCAATATTTTAAAGAATGAAAGAAAGGAAACAAAGAATGGGAAAAGAAGAGTACGTGAAACACGAAGAAGTGAGAAACATAAAAGAAATAGTTTTTGTGATTTTTGAATTGTATTTCTAAAATAAAGTGAAAAAGAAAGAAATTCATGTTACTAACTACTAATGACTCCACCAACATGCTAACCTCTTAGTGATAGTTGCCTCACATGTATCAGAGGCCATCACTAGTCTTGGATCAAGAGCTTTACAAAGTATGGCTCATATGTTAACTTTCATATCCAAATTCAACCAACAAGTACAAACTACACTTAAATCATTAAAACCCATAAGAACAAGCATGAAATAAAGTAATGTTAGCTTTTAGAGATTTAGATGTTAGAGTTTAGATCCATCATCATAAGCTATCAATGGCTCTTGCAAGAGCAAGGCCAAGTAGAGGCTATTAGATTTATGGGATTATCAAATAAGAAGTTAGACTAGTTAGTGGTTAGTAGTTAGTTGCCATGAGAGAAAAGTTAGCTACACATGTAAAAGGAGTTAGAGAAAAAATAAAGATAAGATAAGAGAGCACCTTTCATAGATTGTCACCTTCTATTACAAGCACTCTTGCTTCCCAACATGTACACTCTCTCTCCTATTACAAGATCTACAACAAATGAAAATACAAAGGAGGAAGAAGAAGATACTACCTAAACCACCCTAAACTATAAAATAAAGATGAAAACTACTTTAAAACATTGCATATCTCCCAATACAGAACCCCAAGGGGTTTATATGGGCACCAGGAGAAAGGGGTCAGGGGGCAAACCTGGGCCAAAGTACGGGCGCGGCCGCCCCCGTACTGCCGCTAAAATGCGGTGCCATATTTTCGCGGCTCGTCTAGACTCGCGCGCGCTGCGCTTCGGGCCGCGCGCTGTCCTGCCTGTCTCTTATCAGATGTAGTTCCCGTTTCTAGATTTGGGCCCCTGGTTTTGACGAATCAACTCTCCAAAATTAATGGCTAGATTATAGGCCTTTATCACCTATTAAATGGTGATCTAGGGACTTCTTCTTCATTGCACACCATGGACCTAGAACATGCCAGAGAGGTGTTTTAATAGCAGAATTAATATGAAATAAATGTGAAGATGTGGTATGAAATATGTAGTTTTAGAGACTAATCAACTCCTATGCCTTATTTATATTTATTTTTGGTGGTATTTATTCCTCAATTTCATTAGACTTCTAATCTGCCCATGTAACGAACCCTTAGTCGGTGACACCTAAACTGGACAGTCTTAGGGGTACCAGGTCAGAAAACACCCCAAAGGACTTAAACACTCGAGCAGACAAGGCCACGAAGCCAGGGGTTTTTATTATAAAATGCACCTCTTTAGGCTGAATACTTATGTTTCATGAGGCACAAATACCCAGCTTAATCAGAGAATTTATATATAATATATATTTCAAACTTATCTAATTATCTTTTTCATAAATACTAAGGCTTTCTTAGGCCAAAGCACCTAGCTAATCAATAATTAGATTTGTTTATTTTTCGTAATATACATATATATTTATAATATATATATATATATATATATTCTTTTTTATAAGGTATAAGATCTTTTTTTTTGAACCCTAGTGTGTAAGTGAGTGTGTAAGTGTATAAGGTGTGCGTATTTCTTCAAGGTAAAGATCAAGACTAAATTACTTTCATTAATTTTCTTCCTAACCCTGAAAATCAAACCAGTCATCTTATTTTGACCAAGTATAAGAAATCATAATTATGATTTTTCTATTCCTTAAAATTGACTTAATTTCTTACAAAAAAATATATCAAAATATTGTTCTTTTCTTTCAAAAAGTTTTTTTAATATATATATATATATATATATATATTATATATATATATATATTTGCTTCTTTTTTTAGTTTTATTAATCATGTCAGAGCCCTCCCCTATACTTATCTATGCATTGTCCCTAATGTATGAAAGAAATTATAGATGCATGAAATGGATGTAGAAGAGGTGCATAATATATATATATATATATATATATATATATATATATATATATAATATATATATATATATATAATATATATATACACAAAAATATGTAAAATCATGTTTCTTCTCCCATACCTAGATCTTTTTCGGTCTCATCCCTCTATCTCTCTTCCCATCATTCTAATGGGTTCTCTTTATAGGGCATAGGGGGAAGGCCAATCTTTTGTCATTTAGCTCTCTTTCTCTCCAGGCTAACCTTCTTTAAGTTTTTCTTTCTTCCTCATATTTCTACGTTCATTATTCAAAAATTAATCACCATACACTTCTCAGTTGGAACTTCCTCACTATGAATGCCTAGGAATTCTAACTCAGTTTCTTATATCTCCTCAAAACTTAGGTCAACACTTTTCCCTAGAGTGTGTAATTAACCAAATATCCCTAGTCGATTCATCCAAATACATGAGTTCTTCTTCGAAGAGGTTTTCAAAGAGTAGGTCAATCGGAGGTTCTTGAATTATATTCTCATGCGATATATCATTAGTTGGCTCATCACAAGTGAAAATATTCAAATCAAATTTTCTTTTTTTAAAGGGTACTCTACATTAAGATCTCTGACATATGCCTTCTAATTAATATAATAGCATTCATTCTTTAAATAATTCATCAAAAACAGAGATTCATTCTTTATACCTTCACTTTCTTCATTACAATTGTTTTGACAAAGTTTACCTCAAACGTTTGGTCTCTTATTCTAACGAGGTTATTTTTCTAGGTTGAAGACATTGACTTATCTAGTCATGTCCCCAAAGGTTAACCTTATAGACCCATTCCTACAATTGATAATAGCATTGGCAGTAGTAAGGAATGGACGCCCTAGGATAACAGGAATTTGAGCCCTACGATTAGACACAGATTGTGTCTCAAGAACTATGAAAATCAGCTAGGTAAATAAACTCCCTAACCCGGATAAGGACATCATAATTTTTTCCTTTGAACTTTCACAGAATTGTCAGCCAGTTGGATTGTGACTCGAGTTGGGCTAAGATCACCCAACTCGAGTTGTGATAAACTGAGAATGGAAGCAGGTTGATACTTGCCCCTACGTCAAGAAGTTCATGACTAATCTCAGCTTGTCCTATAGTGCAGGCAATGGTGGGACAACCCGGATCCTTGTACTTGATAGGGATCGGACCCACAGTTGCTCACTAATGTTAGTAGCTAAGAAGACTTTCTTGGGTACATTAGTCTTTCTCTTCTTGGTGCACATGTCTTTAAGAAATTTTGCATAGGATGGGACTTGTTGGATGGCATCAAGAATGGCACATTTGTAATACCCCTCTCCCGGAATACGTGCTTAGTTACGTATTCAGTCTTTCGACCGTATTTTCCGATTACCTTCCGTTTTGACCGATTTTAATTCAAATATCGTTTTCCACTATTTTAGTTTTATGTGATTTTCTGGAATTTTCTGGAATTAAAATGAATTTCCCGAAACCGGTGTCGGCCAGTACCGCTGGCCGATTTCCGAATTTTATCTTCCAAACTGTTAAGAATTTCTAGAAAGTCCTTTAGACATTATTGCTTAGAATCATATTTCCTACTCATACTCTTTTTCTGAGAATTTTATAAATTTATGAAATCCTTTCGGAGTCGGTAAATTCTGATTCCAAGATTTTTAACTAAAAATCTATACAGTATTCTTCAAACAAATTTCACCATTGGTCTTCAAATATTATTCTTGATTTTTGGTAAAATTTTCAGACCATTCAAAATACTTGAATTTCGGGCATTTTTCCAAAATTTGCAAAATTCCTTTTCCACTTCATTTCCCCTCATTTCCACTCACACACTTCACCTAACCCCACTAACTCTCTCTCCTTCTCATGGCCGGCCAAGTGGCAAGGGAGGGGACACTCACCCCTTCTTTTTGCAAGAAAACCCTTCCCTTTCACTTTAATGTCCTCTCCCTTTACAAAAATCACAAACCTATATATGCATTGTCCATTGCAAATTGCCCTTTTTCTCATTTCTTCACCAAGAGAAGAAATCTTCTTCAAAATTCCCTTCTCCTTCCTCAACAAACCCTAGCTCCAAAATCACCCAAATCCCTTCACTTCCACCTCAAGATCTCAAGGGTTTTCATCTAGGGCTTCATCAAGGTGAGCTCAGATTCAACCATCACTCCCAAACAACACCAAAGGGTAATTCTTCAACCCTAGCTTCAACATCAAGTGTGGATTGGAGCCATCTTCTCTACCTTGGATCAAGACTCAAATCCAACCTATCCTAGTGAGTTTCTTACTCACCAAGACCTAGTTAACACTCCACATGCTTAGGGTAGAGATCCATGTACACCTATAACATAAAATCCCAATTTTTAGGTCATCTAAGCTCAAATCCACCTCTCATGTCAATATATCACACACACAAGCTAGACCCTGTTCTGGTGTACTTGTAGTAGTAGATCAGGTCCTCTAGTGCCACAAAACCTATTTTTAGACTGATAGAACCAACCAAGGTGAAATCTGATTTTTCTGCCTTAACAGAGCATCAGATTTCAGAGGATCGGTCGACCGGCAGGTCGACCGATCACTCTGCCGATGTGCACGACGTGCACAACTTTGAGCTGGCGGTCGACTGGCAGTCGACCGCTGACTCGACCGCCTTTGTAAATCCCAGTCGACCGACAGTCGACCGGCCCAAACCTGGAGCTCACGCACTTTGTACGGTCGCCGGCAGTCGACCGGCACTCAACCGCCTTTGTAAATCCAGTCGACCGGCAGTCGACCGGAGGATCGACCGTTAGGCCAATCCTGGACAGATTTTCAGACTCCCTTCCTTTCTATTTTTGATATTCCCCTGATATATGTATGCTGTTTTAGCCTTGTTTATGCTTCATACCTGTACTGCATGACTTGCTACCTGATGGATCTTGCTTTATTTGCTTCATGACTCATGTTACATATTGGCTATTCCATATCATGTAAATATGAAATATCACCTCCCCTTCATGCTATCACTCAAACACCAAGCATGATATACCCGACCTTTATATAAATATACCAACTTACATGGGGACAGGGGGGAAATATGCGGAATATCGATATGTGTTCGTGTTTACATGGTATTAGGTCTGTGCACTATATTTTCCGATCTTACCTGCGGTACTCCAGGGGACCGAGGGAGTGCTTCCTCCCTTTCCTGTTTACTGTCATGACAAGGGCATACATAAGACCCTCCTGTTAGCCTAGCGGCAGGTTCCGTCTTCAAGCAACGGAACAATACTGGGCCGTGGTCCCGGGCATGCACGGGACCACTGTAAACATAGTTCGTCGATACAAACCGCTGTTTCCAATAACAACCTTGTTTCACTAGGATAATGGATCTATGTGCTCTGGGACGCTGGGTCACATAGCTAGATATCACAGTAAGACAAGTAATAATAATAAGACATTAATTGTAGATTTATTTCATATGATTTATCTTTCTTAGTTTACATCTCTTGTCATGCATTGTTACTTAGTACTATTTCATTTTTCTATTCATGATCCTTGCCACTTGGCTATCTTTATTTTGTGTATTATGTTTGACCCTTTGGATTTGCATATTCAGATTCTGAGGCTTGAACGAAGTGGAGCCTTCCACAGAGGACTTGGCTTACCTAGGAGAGCAGGCTGACCAGCTCTCGATTCTATCCTGCCCGACACTCCTTTTGGTCACGATCTCCATCTTAACGTGAGCAACTTTTGTATTTTTGATTGTATATCGTTCTTTTTGGACTTGGGTGTGATAAAGGACCTTGTAAAGTGGTTTTGCTTATCATAACTTGTGCAACTTTGTATTATATTTTGTAAGATGGCATATGAATATACACGCTGTGTGTTGTACTCTGATACTTGTTGTACTAATGCTTAGCGTATATATGTGGGGGCACCATCTGACCTACGTATATGCGTTGCAGTGACGTTCCCGTATCATTGGGATCGGGGCGTTACAGGTGGTATCAGAGCCTAGGCTCTCAAACCTAAAAGTACAACCAGTGGCAAATTCTAGTGATTGCTAATGCCAACTACAATGTACAAAGTTATATAGTCCTTCTCGACTTCGTCCTTGATTCGTTCCTCGTATCCTAAACTCCTTCCCTTTGTTTCCATTCCAGATCTTATCCCTTTCGGTAATGGAGAGACGTTCGGGTCGCAAC